>JBBPBX010018131.1:0-27188 GCA_038048925.1 Garcialebias charrua
ACCAGCAGACTGAGAGACAGCTCTGTTCATCAGGCAGTCAGGATGCTAAACACTCTGCCTGCTCTGCCCCCCCTCCCATTTGAACTGCCTTAACACTAAAACTTTCTCACACATTACCACAAAACACAAAGATTTTAACACTGGACTCTGTGTCATCAAACGGGTTATTCACTAAACTCTCGGTCATGTGCTCATACAGTTTGCACTACTTCTCATACTTGCACTAATGTTTGTATTACATCACTGCCTATAATCATAATACTGTTTACATTCTCTGTTTACATTTATTAATACTGTTTACTTTTTTTACTACTGCTTACATGTAATTACTACTGTTTACATTTACACTACTCTAATATCTACACCACTGCTGATACATATACAGTGTGCTCTGAACGGTCTTATTTAGGGATGCCCAATGTGCCTTACTGCATATGCCACTTTTTGCCTCTATAACAACATCAACTACTACCTCATACATATACTGTGTACATTAACTCATACGCTGCTTTGCCACTTTGCAAATGTCAATGCTAGAAACCTTTAGTTTATTTTAGTTATACTTTTTATACTCTTTTTTTTATACTAGTATGCAAAAACTCAGGACAGTATTATGTTCATTAAATGTTTAATGTTTTAGTTTTAGAGTTGGTGTAAATTTTCATACTCTTATACCACTATGCAAAAAACTCAGGACAGTGTTAGTTTTACTATTTTATGCTTATGTCTATTATTATATGTTTCAGTGTTTCAATGTTTAGATGTTTACTGTTGCACCGAGGGACTGAGAGAAACGCAATTTCGGTCCTGTGTATGTCCTGTACAGTACATATTGCAGATCTGACAATAAAGTTGACTTTGACTTTGACTTTTTGACCAACTGCTCCTGAGCTGTGAAGCTCCTCGTTGTAGGCACTCCTCGACATAGTCATTAAATAATTAACGGTGTCAGAATAACTTCTCGGTGACAACTTGTCCGCTTCGACTGACATGATTTCTTTCAACAACTCATAGGGGTCAACTCCGACCACTGCTATTTTTTGCAGATTTCATTCAACCTTTATTTAGTCAGGTAAATCTTATTGAGCCTTGTGGGCTCATTTACGAAAGCGACCTGCTAATATCTAGATATCTAGCTCTTGCGCCTAACGCCAAAAATACACTACATGCGTTCCGGCTCTGCCCCGCTCCGGTCCGACCTCCGCAGCAAATACGCACCCATTATAATCAATGAGAGAGTTTACACTGGCTCCGCACGGCGGCGGCGAGCGTGGCGAGCGGACGGCAGTCCGTCAAAATTAGAAATTTTTCTATTTCTGCCGGACGCCGGAGCTGTGCCGGAGTCAACTTTTGAAGATTACGTCGCACCAACAGGAAAAGGAACGAGCACAACTTCCGTATTTACAAAATAAAATCACCACGGGCGGACTAATCCTAGCTCTATACGGATTTATTTGTACAAAAATGCTGTCAAACTATCATTTATGACTACGCCTACAAACGCAATACAAGAAATAAATAAATAAATAAAGTATTTTATTCTGAAATGTAATACATCACTTCCTGTTGCTCAAACCATGTCCTGTCGCTCATTTACGAGAGAAGATCAAGGCAGCAGTCTCTACTGTTGTTCTCCTTCTTCCACCGAATGAATTGTTTTGTTCTGACTTACTTATTTATCACTTGATTTATCGCGCGATCTCGCAATTCCCGCGCATGCGTCTCGGAGCGGCGCATCCAGGCGGACCTGAGCGGAGGTAGTGGAAATTGGACTCGCTCAGCTGCGACCTGCGGAGCGGAGCCGGACCGCATGTAGTGTATTTTTGGCGTTAGTCAAGAGTCTGTAGTCTGTTTGTTCGCCATTTTCCGCAACTGTAAACAGCGCAAGCGGAAGTAAACGACCGTCTTCCGCTATGAATTATGGGTAGTGGTGTCAAATCAGGAATAAGGTGGATAGGGCCCAAAGCTCGGGCCCCATAAGAAGAAGTCCCGTTGTTGGTTTAGGGGTTAGGTTTAGAACTAAGGTGTGAATAGAGGATGTGTTAAGTTTAGGGTAAATGTCAGGGTTAGGCTGTAGAAATGAATGAAAAATGAATGGAAGTCAATCCAATGGCCCCATGAAGATAGCAAAACAAACCTGTGTGTGTGTGTGTGTGTGTGTGTGTGTGTGTGCGTGTGTGTGTGTGTGTGTGTGTGTGTGTGTTCAGTCAACGTTCAAACTGCTGCGTTCGGTTTCTCTACTTGAAAACTTGATTAAAAACGAGGTCATAATGTTTTCACCTGTGTTTTTGCAGCTAATTGCTTTTCCCTCATGATGCTCCTTTAATACTGATGAGCTCAGCCGGTTGTTTTATTAACAAAAGACGTGGAATATTTAGAGAGAAGACAGAACTCAGAAACGTTGGGTCAGAAATAAGCGGAGGAAACAACAGCGGAGGCAGAAATCCTGCAGCGAGACGCCGTTTTTCTCCCAGTTCGACCTCGACTTGATGCAAAAGAAAAAGGCGACGCAGATCAGAACTCGAGGTTTGGCACTCGTCCAGACCTGCAGGACGGGTTCTGAAGGTCCCAGAACTTTTTCTGATTCCTTCAGTTGATGTTTTCAGTTGATAAAGAGAGGAACGTTGGTTTGAAAGAGGAGCGAAGGAGGCCGTCGTTAAACAGGGGGCGGAGCCTCCGTGTCAGTGCTGTTATTGCTAGTATCACTCAGCCCTCTGTGAATAGCAAGTGGCCATCTATGGAGGATGGAACGTGACAAAATAAAATAATGAAATAAATAATTTAATTGTGTATTTAATAATTCAATTGTGTATTTAATGATTTAATGATGTATTTAATATTTAAATGATACATTTCATTATGTATTTATTTCATTTTGTCACATTCCATATAGTTATTTTAATTATTAGACTGATGGTCCTCCTTTTTACATGTGAACACTGAACAGCTAGTTCTGGATGACCCCAATAAACTGGTTGATCCACTATGAGAAGGTGTTATTTATAAGACTGAGGTCATTGCAGCTCCTCAGACTGATGAAGTATTTTGGACAAAAGACGAAACGTTTCAACGAAGAAGAATCCGTCCAGAGGACCTGACTCAACCTGGTTAGATTCATCTGGATGAAGGACCTTCCTGGTAAAGTCATGAAACCAAACAGCTATGGAGATAAATCCACCTCAAAAGAAGTCACACAAGCGTACGACAAGATGAAACAAATGCAACAGCAAATTTTTAAATGTGCACATTTCAATCTACACGAGTAGGAATATTTTACACGTGCACAAATCACCTGCTGCGCACGGAGCAGCTACCTGTGAAACATATACAGTAAGACTTTTGAGACGTTCTCACCGCTCCAGAGTTACAAAGGTCATGCTGCATTCAAGGCTGGTGAAAAGCTGGGACATCTGAGTTTTACCAGATTTATTGAGAAAAGCTTAAATTCTACCTCGTCACAGAAACTCATAACTTCTGTATTAAAACATAAACTTAAAATACGTTAGTTTTCTGGAAGATTTTCCACAACAAGACATTTTTTATTTTGTGGACTGCTGAAATAATGTATTTGACAGTTTGTGTGCTCAGAATATTCCTACTTTTGAATGTCCAGAGGACCAGACTTAGCTTTTTTAGATTTTTCTACCTGGAATATTGAGCATGCATCAGGGTAATATTCCTACTTGTGCAATTTGAAATGTGCATGTTTGAAACTGTGAAACTTGTGGTACGTGAAGCTTTTGTTTTGAGTAAAATTCTCGTTGTTCGTTGGTGTGGCTACTTTAGAGACTGATTTTTCTTCATACAGAGCTTCCAACCACAGAGACAAATTTCACTAAAAATGGTCAAACATGTCCCCATAGACAAACGCCAAGTCCTGACTGGACAAACCTCAGCACCGTCACTCAGTTTAGCTTTTAGCTCCTTGCTACTTTTAGCTTCTAGCTCAGTTTCAGCTAATTTAACGCGGTGCCCGAGGCTCCTGTTTCAAACCAACAGGGTCCTCTGGGATGAGTTATCTCCGATCGTCTCAGCAGAGACCAACACTCGGACAGCCTACCCCCCACCGCCCCGTACCTCGTCCACGTTCTCGAAAGCGTTGATGATGTCATATGGCAGACAGGACAGCAGGTCGATGACGAACCAAGTCTTCAGGTAGTTCATGCGGATCAGTTTGGGGTCGGAGATCACTTCTCCGCCTGGACCCACGAAGGTGGTGTGGAAGTTGAGGACGATGTCCACCAGGAAGATGACGTCCACCACGCTGTCCAGCACCAGCCAAACAATGTTGTTCTGCTTGGTCTTGAAGGAGACATTGTAGGGCACCATGATGGCCGTGTAGAAGGTCAGGATGAGGATCACCCAGTCCCAGGTGGTTTTGAAGGTGCAGTAGTGAAGGATGATGTGAGGGGGGGTCTTGGGAGCTTCCTGTTTGTACTGGGGGAGGATGTCGGAGTTCAGCTGCAGAACCTGAGACCACAAAGGAGAAAAACCGTCACCCAGTACTTCTAGATGAGTTGTATTAAAACAACATGCTGTGGTCACCTTCTGATGAACAAAACTGAAAACAGATCCTCCAGAGGGACCTAAAACCATCCAGAGGGATCAAAAACCATCCAGAGGGACCACAAACCTTCCAGAGGGACCGGAAAACCCTTCGGCGTGACTGAAAAACCTTCCAGAGGGACCGGAAAACCCTCCAGAGGGACCAAAAAACCTTCCAGAGGGAACAGAAAACCCTCCAGAGGGCCCAGAAATGCTCCAGAGGGCCCAGAAAACCTTCCATAGGGACCATGAACCCTCCAGAGTGACCATTAACCCTCCAGAAGGACCAAAGAAACTCTGGAGGGATCATAAACCCTTCAGAGCGACTGGAAAACCTTCCAGAGGGACAAAAAAAAAACTTCCAGAGGGACCATAAATGCTCCAGAGGGCCCGGAAAACCTTCCAGAAGGACCATAAAATAAAATGTCATAAATGTCACATTTTTGTCATCTGTGTATGTTTCCCATACTTGACAGACGAAATTGGTCTCTGCATTTAACCCAACCACCACCAGGTGGTGCAGTGAGCAGCCGTGGTCAGCGCCCGGGGAGCTGGGGAAAATAGATGTGCACTCATAGACACCCCAAGGTGTGCCGTGGCCAGGGTTCGAACCTGGGTCCTTCGGATCCCAAGTCCGATTCCCTAGCCACTACACCATCTTGGCCCCATGAACCCTCTATAGAGACCTTGAACCCTCCAGAGTGACCATAAACCCTCCAGAAGGACCAAAGAAACTCTAGGGATCATAAACCTTTCAGAGCAACTGGAAAACCTTCCAGAGGGACCATAAACCCTCCAGAGGGACTGGAAAACAGCCAAAGAGTAAAAACTCACTCTCCTCGTCCTGCTCATTCTCCTCACCCACTTCTTCCCCCTCACCTTCTTCACACTCCTCATCCTCCTCACCTGTTGTCCTGACATTGTGGGTGTGGTTTTGTCTCAGCACCAGGTGAGCATGATCATGTCTTTCTTCTTTATTTTGTGTATTTCCATAATAAAAACATATTTTCTGTCGTCAACGCTGCATTGGGTCTTCACCGTTTGTTCTAGACCAGATCAGGACAGCGTCCATCACATGAAGACAGATCAGTTCATCTGTGGAGGAAACGGATGAACTGCAGCACCTTCCTGACAGAGGCAGAAATAAGAATCTCCGCCCCTGCCGAGGACACGCTGAGGTGGCGTCTCACCGAGCTCCACTTCCTGTCTCAGTGGGACGCAGTCTGAAGTAAAGACTGAGCTTTATAACACTCATTACAGCTGTCAATCAAGAAGCTCCTCGTTACAGCTGTCAATCAAGGACACCACCAGCAGCTCTCTGATAAAGGTCATAAAGACTGATTACACGTCGGCTCGCCTCAGCAGAAGGTTCTCCTGCAGAGCCCAATGCGCCCGCTCAGAGAAGACAGAGACGTTCTCTGTTCTCCTGCAGGTTCCTCCTCGTGCTGGCTTCTTTCCAGACCGTCTGCTCGCTCCTCCTTCACGTCTCCTCTCTGCCCTTTGTTTTCGCCTCTCTCGCTGATTGTTTTCCCTTCTTTCCCATCTCTCTCCGCCCCTTATTCATGTTTGAACCACAAAGCCACGCCCCCTTTTCACCCCCAACACCAAACAGGGACGAGTTCTAAACAAACGCTTCATGACGTCAGGCGTCTTCTCTGAAACCACAAAACCCACGTTTTCAAGTCCAGCAGCACCTGGAACTGTTCTGAGAGCACCACCACCACCACCTGTGACAGGTGGAGGACCCCTGCAGTCTGACAGGAGGAGCAGGCAGAACCTGGACCTGTGGACCAGTTCCAGGGAAGAATGGGGGTCAGAGATCCAGTTCTGAGGCTCAGTCAGAAAAAGTTCTGACCATGTTGATATGGTGTCTCTCTGTCTGTCTGTCTGTCTGTCTGTCTGTCTGTCTGTGTGTCTCACCTCAGCCAGTCTGGACTGCTTGTGGCTGACGACCTCATGTTTGCCCATGGGCGCCAGCTGCTGCATGGTGTTGCGGTTGTTGGTGAGCGCTCGAGTGAGTCGAGCCAACTTGGTCCATCCTGACAAAAAAAAATTATAATAATTTAATATTTTTAATAAAAGATTCAATAAAAACATTAATTGTTGCTGAAACCCTCGTCCTCGTTGGTTCTACTGAACACGCTGACGTCTCTGGGGACAAATAAATCCACAGAGCTGACGCAGAGTCCGTGTTGAGGACGACTCAACTTGTTTTTTTGTTTTTTTTCTTATTGTATACAGTATATGTAAATAGTTTTGTATTTTATTATTATAAAATGAATGAATAAACTAAATTAAACTAAACTAAACTCTCAGCTACTACCACACCAACATCCAGCACAGTGTGTGTAAAACTGAGTTACAGTCCTGGTTGGCTTTGATGATGTTGGTTAGCTGTGGCGGTCATCTTGAATTGTTAACCAGCTAGATGAACATTCAGTGAATATTTTCAATAAAATTATTTGAAGGGTCCAGGAGTTATTTTGCTAACAGACAGACAAACAAACGGGAACTATGGAATCTGGGATCCAGTCTTGGGACAGTGTCCTTTAGACTATGGCCTGTGGACTCCAGATTCAGGACTCTGGACTTTGGTCTATGAAAAACTGGCCTCTGCATTCTGGACTGTCTCCTGGCTGACGCCGTCTCTTTGTGGCGTGTCGAGCGGAGCCGACCCGTGGGACGGAGCTGAGAACCAGACTCAATAAACCTCACGATCTCAGGCCTGCAGTCGAGAGTCTCTTCCTCCCGAACGGTCCCTCCGGACCAGGACCTCCAGGAGCCTGCAGACCCGGGTTCTGTGGCTCAGCCCGGATCAGTTCTGTGGACTGAAGGACACTGGGACGTACCAGCAGAGCAGAACTGCACCATCCAGACCTGCTGCCAAAGGGCTTTCATTCTGAAAGGTCTAATTATAAGTGATTTTATTCTGAAAGGTCTAGTGGTCGTCTTCACCTAAACACAGACGAACAGGAAGTGAAACTAAAAGAAGAACACAGGAAATAAAAGTAATTGTGTGAAAAGTGTGAACAAGAGTCAATTTAAGTCTTTAAACTGTAAAACAAATATCTGTTTGTCTTTGTTTTAGTTTATTTTTAAACTTCTTCTGAACAAAGAGGCCAATATAAACTGATGGGAATGTTTCTGTGGCCTCACAGTTGGACCCGACCCCCAGTTCTACAACAGTGATCAAACATGGAGCTGAGTGGACTTCAGAACCCCATCAGAACCAGTTGGACCAACTGGTCCATTTAAACTGCAGCGTTTGTCCTGCTTCACGTCTTCTCGCCTGTTTTTAATCCTTAAAGATGGGGTGACATCACGTCTGAACTTTTCATAAAATGGCTCAACATATATATCTTTTATCATTCAACTATGTTCATTTTTGCAAACAAAAAGATAAATTAATGAAAATTCCTTTCAAGGTGAGTTTAAAATTAAAAACCGCGTTTCTCTCTGAAAAATCCGACTACACGCGAATGCAACATATGTGACGTAGGAAGCAGGACCGTCAGTCTGCGTCTGCCATTAACGCATATTCATTCTCATCCAGATCACCTTTTTTTGTATACTGTAACTTGAAAAATGCCGGTTATGTTGCATTTGGGTGTTCTAATATCATCAGTGAACAAGTGAGCCTTTTCACTTTCCCAAAAGATGTAAGACCTTCATCAAAAATGGAATAAATAAAGCTGCCTCCCCTCGGACTGATCTTCCTGTTTCCTGAACAGAGTCAAATACATTACGGGTGACTAAATTAGAACCTGCTGTTTCTGCTCATCTAACTTCCTGCTTCCAAAACTAAAGACAAATCGCTCAAATCTTAACTTAGATTGATAATGTTGTTGTTTTAATTCTTGTTCACATTAATATTTATATGGGGCGTTCTAAAGACTTCTCCCCGCAACGTCACAAATGTTGCATTCGCTTGTAGTCGGATTTTTCAGAGAGAAACGCGGTTTTTAATTTTAAAATCACTTTGAAAGGAATTTTCATTAATTTATCATTTTGTTTGCAAAAACGAACATAGTTGAATGATAAAAGATATATATGTTGAGCCATTTTATGAAAAGTTCAAACATGATGTCACCCCATCTTTAAAGATCCTGAATCTGTCGCCTCAGCCCAGACTGGGTTTCAGAAGGAGTTCTCCTCACGTCTGGTTCTGGTTCTATTTGTTCTACAAGAATGAACTAAGACAGAAGACAGACGCTTTACTGTCTGTCTGAAATCATGATGCAGCGGGGGACCGTCTACCTTTGGTGGTTTCATCTTCGATGGGCTGCTTGAAGAGCGTGATGTCCTTAAAGGTGCAGAGGAACAGAACCACCTTATCGTTCTCGTTCCGGATCGGAGCCACCTGCATGTAGAACCACACCGGACTTCCTGCAGCGAGACATCAGAAACTTTCGGTCAAATCTGAACTCGGCACACGGAAAAAACATTGAGCAGAACTCGAAGATCTACTGGACCACAGCTGGGTTTGATGCTCAGCTTTAAATACCATGAAGAGACACAAAGACATGGACATGAGACACAAAGACGTGGAGACACAAGACACAGAGACATGGACATGAGACACAAGACACAAAGACATGGAGACAAGACACAAAGACATGGACATGAGACACAAAGTCCTGTCCTGCAGCAGCTCCACTGGCTCCCGGTTAAATCAGGCATCATCTTCAAAATTCTACTCCTCACGTTCAAATCTATCCACAACCTTGCCCCTCCTTATCTATCTGACCTCCTACAAATCTCCATCCCATCACGCTCTCTCAGGTCCTCCTCTTCACTACAACTCCATGTACCCTCTGCCCGCCTCTCCACCATGGGGAGCAGGGCCTTCACCTGCTCTGCCCCTCACCTCTGGAACGCCCTACCACCAGACCTTCGAAACACCACCTCCCTTTCTCTGTTCAAGACTGCCCTGAAAACACATCTCTTTAGACTAGCTTATCACTAACTTTACTAAATGTATTTTTATCCATTTTATATCCTTTATGTATTTTATATTTCAATTTTTCGCTGATAATGTTTGCTCTGTATTCACTGTGTTGGTTTGTTAAGTAATAATAATAATAATAATGAATTCAATTTATAACGCACTTTTCATTAATGAAAATCTCAAAGTGCTACAAGGTGCAACAGAATTAAATGTCAATAAAACAAATAATAAAACAATTAAAATCAATAACAGTATCAGCTAAGATCAAAAGTAGAATCATGAGGAGGTAGAGTATGCTCGGTTGAAAAGAAAGGTCTTCAAGCCGCTCTTAAAGTCAACCACAGACTGTGGGGCTCTCAGACAGTCAGGAAGAGAGTTCCACAGGCGGGGGGCAGCCACACTGAAAGCCCGGTCTCCCATGGTCCTTAATTTGGTTCTCGGAATGTGAAGGAGATTACTGTTCTGTGACCGCAGCGAACGGGTGGATGAGTATGGAATAAGAATATCCTTCAGATAATCTGGTGAAGCTCCATGTAAGCATTGATGTGTAATGAGAGCAGTTTTGTACTGAATTCTGTAGGTGACAGGAAGCCAATGAAGGTTATGGAGAATGGGCGTAATATGTTCAAATTTACGAACTCTCAACAAGATCCTTGCTGCACTGTTTTGAATATATTGAAGTGTCCTTGGGTGTCATGAAAGGCGCTTTTAAATAAAATGATTATTATTATTATTACAGTATTATTATTATAAAGACGTGGAGACACAAGACACAGAGACATGGAGACAAGACACAAAGACATGGACATGAGACACAAAGACGTGGAGACACAAGACACAAAGACGTGGACATGAGATACAGCAGCACGTGGGCAGCACGGTGGCACAACTGGTAGAGCTGCTGCCTCTCAGCGAGAAGGTTGCCGGTTCAAATCCCGGTCCGGGGCCTTTCTGGGTGGAGTTTGCATGTTCTCCCCGTGCATGCGTGGGTTTCCTCCGGGTACTCCGGTTTCCTCCCACAGACCAAAAAACATGCTTGTTAGGCTGATTGGTGACTCTAAATTGACCCTAGGTGTGAGTGTGAGAGTGGATGGTTGTTTGGTGTGAGTGAGACAGGTCCCTCTTGTAAATGAGTCCCCGTGACTCAACGAGGCTAGCCTGTATAAATAAAGGTTGAATGAATACAGGACACAAAGATATGGACATGAGACACAAAGACATGGACATGAGGCACAAAGATGTGGAGACACAAAGACATGGACATGAGACACAGGACACAAAGACATGGACATGAGGCACAAAGACATGGACATGAGACACAATGACGTGGAGACACAAGACACAAAGACATGGACATGAGACACAAAGACATGGAGACAAGATACAAAGACATGGACATGAGACACAAAGACATAGAAACAAGACACAAAGACATGGAAACAAGACACAAAGACATGGACATGAGACACAAAGACGTGGAGATAAGACACAACAATATGGAGACAAAAGACACAAAGACATGGATACAAGACAGAAAGACATGGAGACAAGACACAAAGACATGGACATGAGACACAAGACACAAAGACATGGAAACAAGACACAAAAACATGGAGACAAGACACAAAAACATGGAGACAAGACACAAAGACATGGAAACAAGACACAAAAACATGGAGACAAGACACAAAGACATTGAAACAAGACACAAAAGCATGGAGTAAAGACACAAAGACATGGACATGAGACACAAGACCAAAGATGTGGAGACAAAAGACACAAAGACATGGACATGAGACACAAGACACAAAGACATGGAGACAAGACACAAAGACATGGACATGAGACACAAGACACAAAGACATGGACATGAGACACAAGACACAAAGACATGAAAACAAGATACAAAGACATGGAAACAAGACATAAAACCATGGAAACAAGACACAAAGACATGGACATGAGACACAAAGACGTGGAGATAAGACACAACAATATGGAGACAAAAGACACAAAGACATGGAGACAAGACACAAAGACATGGACATGAGACACAAGACACAAAGACATGGAAACAAGACACAAAAACATGGAGACAAGACACAAAGACATGGACATGAGACACAAGACCAAAGATGTGGAGACAAAAGACACAAAGACATGGACATGAGACACAAGACACAAAGACATGGAAACAAGACACAAAGACATGGACATGAGACACAAGACACAAAGACATGGAGATAAGACACAACGATATGGAGACAAAAGACACAAAGACATGGAGACAAGATACAAAAACATAGACATGAGACACAAGACACAAAGACATGGAAACAAGACACAAAAGCATGGAGAAAAGACACAAAGACATGAGACACAAGACCAAAGATGTGGAGACAAAAGATACAAAGACATGGACATGAGACACAAGACACAAAGACATGGACATGAGACACAAGACACAAAGACATGGAGATAAGACACAACGATATGGAGACAAAAGACACAAAGACATGGAGACAAGATACACAAACATAGACATGAGACACAAGACACAAAGACATGGAGACAAGACACAAAGACATGGACATGAGACACAAGACACAAAGACATGGAAACAAGACACAAAAATGTGGAGACAAGACACAAAGACATGGACATGAGACACAAGACCAAAGATGTGGAGACAAAAGACACAAAGACATGGAAATGAGACACAAGACACAAAGACATGGAGACAAGACACAAAGACATGGACATGAGACACAAGACACAAAGACATGGAGATAAGACACAAAGATATGGAGACAAAAGACACAAAGACATGGAGACAAGACACAAATACATGGAGACAAGATACAAAGACATGAACATGAGACACAAGACACAAAGACATGGAGACAAAAGACACATAGACATGAGACACAAGACACAAAGACATGGAGAGAAGACACAAAGACATGGACATGAGACACAAGACCAAAGATGTGTAGACAAAAGACATGGACATGAGACACAAGACACAACGACATGGAGACAAGACACAGAGACATGAGACACAAGACACAAAGACATGGAGATAAGACACAACGATATGGAGACAAAAGACATAAAGACATGGAGAAAAGACACAAAGACATGGACATGAGACACAAGACCAAAGATATGGAGACAAAAGACACAAATACATAGGCATGAGACACAAGACACAAAAACATGGAGACAAGACACAAAAACATGAACATGAAACAAAAGACACAAAGACATGGAGACAAGACACAAAGACACGGAGACAAGATACAAAGACATGAACATGAGACACAAAGACATGGAGACAAAAGACACAAAGACATGGACATGAGACACAAAGACATGGAGACAAGATACAAAAACATAGACATGAGACACAAGGCACAAAGACATGGAGACAAGACACAAAGACATGGACATGAGACACAAAGACATGGAAACAAGACACAAAGACATGGACATGAGACACAAAGACATGGAAACAAGACACAAAGACATGGACATGAGACACAAAGACATGGAAACAAGACACAAAGACATGGACATGAGACACAAGACCAAAGATGTGTAGACAAAATACACAAAGACATGGACATGAGACACAAGACACAACGACACGGAGACAAGACACAGAGACATAGACATGAGACACAAGACACAAAGACATGGAGATAAGACACAACGATATGGAGACAAAAGACATAAAGACATGGCGAAAAGACACAAAGACGTGGACATGAGACACAAGACCAAAGATATGGAGACAAAAGACACAAAGATATCGGCATGAGACACAAGACACAAAGACATGGAGACAAGACACAAAAACATGAACATGATACAAAAGACACAAAGACATGGAGACAAGACACAAAGACATGGACATGAGACACAAAGACATGGAGACAAGACACAAAAACATGAACATGATACAAAAGACACAAAGACATGGAGACAAAAGACACAAAGACATGGACATGAGACACAAAGACATGGAGACAAGATACAAAAACATAGACATGAGACACAAGGCACAAAGACATGGAGACAAGACACAAAGACATGGACATGAGACACAAAGACATGGAAACAAGACACAAAGACATGGACATGAGACACAAAGACATGGAAACAAGACACAAAGACATGGACATGAGACACAAAGACATGGAAACAAGACACAAAGACATGGACATGAGACACAAGACCAAAGATGTGTAGACAAAATACACAAAGACATGGACATGAGACACAAGACACAACGACATGGAGACAAGACACAGAGACATAGACATGAGACACAAGACACAAAGACATGGAGATAAGACACAACGATATGGAGACAAAAGACATAAAGACATGGCGAAAAGACACAAAGACGTGGACATGAGACACAAGACCAAAGATATGGAGACAAAAGACACAAAGATATCGGCATGAGACACAAGACACAAAGACATGGAGACAAGACACAAAGACATGGAGACAAAAGACATGGACTTGAGACACAAAACACAAAGACATGGAGACAAGACACAAAAACATGGAGACAAGACACAAAGACATGGAGACAAAACACACAAAGACTGGAACATGAGACAAAAGACATCCAGACATTAACACTAAACACAATACATGAAGACAGATGCAAAAGAACAAAAGCATTGAGACAAAAGACACAAAGGCATGGAGACAAAAGACACATGTATATGAGACAAGACACAAAGACATGGAGACAAAATACATAGATATGAATATGAGACAAGACAAGGACATGAAAACAAAATACAGAAAAGCATGAAGATGAGACACCAGACACAAAAACACATAGACAAAAATCACAAAGACATGAACATTGGACATAAAACACAAGGACATGGGGACAAAATACCTAATGACATGGAGACAAGACCCAAAGAGACAAAAGACCCAAAGATAGGTACATGAGACACAAGACACAAAAACATGGAGACAAGACACAAAAACATGAACATGAGACACAAGACACAAAGACATGGAGATAAGACACAAAGATATGGAGACAAAAGACACAAAGACATGAGACACAAGACACAAAGACATGGAGATAAGCCACAAAGACATGGAGACAAAAGACAAACAGACATGGACATGAGACACAAGACCAAAGATATGGAGACAAAAGACACAAAAGCATGGACATGAGACACAAGACACAAAGACATGGAGATAAGACACAAAGATATGGAGACAAAAGACACAAAGACATGGAGAAAAGACACAAAGACATGGACATGAGACACAAGACCAAAGATATGGAGACAAAAGACAAAAAGATAGGTACATGAGACACAAGACACAAAAACATGGAGACAAGACACAAAAACATGAACATGAGACATAAGACACAAAGACATGGAGACAAGGAACAAAGACATGAACATGAGACAAAAGACAAAGACATGGAGACAAGATACAAAGACATGAACATGAGACACAAAGACATGCAGACGACACAAAGACATGAACATGAGACAAAAGACACAAAGACATGGAGACAAGATACAAAGACATGAACATGAGACACAAGACACAAAGACATAGTGACAAAAGACAAAGACATTGAGACAAAAGCCACAAAGACATGCACATGGAACACAAAGACATAGATACGATAGACAGACATGGAGACAAAAACAACAAAAATGTAAACAAAAGACAAAGATATTAAAATGAGACAAGACAAAGACATGGAGACAAAAGACACAGATATGAATATGAAACAAGACAAGGACAAATACAGAAACCATGAAGATGAGACACAAGACACAAAGACGTGGAGACAAAACATGCAAAAACACAATGACAAAAATCACAAAGACATGAACATTGTACATAAAACACAAGGACATGGGGACAAAATACCTAATGACATGGAGACAAGACACAAAGAGACATAAGACACAGAGAAGGAGGACACAGGAGACACAATATCAAGCAGAAACTGACTGTTCTTTCTGTACAGCCGTATTTCGAAGCACTTGGACTCGTAGTTGTCAAACGTCTGTCGGACGTCATCGATGGTCTTCTTGTCCGTCCGCTCGCCGTACATAAAACTAAACAAACAAACAAACAAACAAACTGTTAGAAAAACACTGGAGCTCCTCAAAATTAAAGTCAACTGTCGGACCATTAACCAGGTTAACTGAAGGATTATTTTAATTAATCCACATTAATCTGATTTTCTTTACGGCAGCTGAAAGGAACATGGTTTTGGTGGTTTACCTGCAGGTGCTGCTCTTCTGCATGACCTCAGCTCGGTGGAAGCCCGACAGCTTGCAGAAGCCGTCATTGCTGTAGACCACAGGCCACTCCACGATCTGAGCGTTTCCCAGGAGGAAGCTGGTCTCTGATGATGGACAGGGCAAACAAGATGTCAGCCCAAAGAACCAGAGAGACAGAACCTTCAACACCATCAGAGACTGAACCGTGGAGGTACCTCCATCTTTGTTTATTCACATCTTATTTATCTCCACTGGATGTTCGAGCCTTTCAGGTCCAGTCTACTCAACAGGACCTTCTCAGTCCACATCATTCTAAGAAAAACAGTGAATCTCACCGCAGGTGGTGAGAACGTCCACATCACAACATCCAGGTGCAGAGGAAGAACACGCCGAGTTTGGTTTGAATTCAACTAAAACTTGTTTTTTTTTCTTTGACGTGGGTTCAGGTTGATCTCAAACAGGATCAAATGAAACCGGAGAAACACAAACAGATAAAACATCTCCATTGGTTTCTGGTGAAGGGTACAGAAATCAGGCTGCTGCGTCATCGTTACTGAAAACACAGTTTTCATGTGGACGGACGTCCAAACTGGGCATGTCATGGCCCAACGACTGGGATAAGGGGCCAGAACATCCAAAGAGACGAGTGGGAGGATGTCACGGAGCTGATGGAGGCCATGTTCTCACTCCTTTCTGCTGTAATAACATATGGGGCGATCAAGTTTTACTGATCATACACTAGATGTAAAATGAGCAGATTTTATAGCGACACAAATTATCATCAATAATTCACGGGTTCTCTCTTTTTCAGATTAATACATAAATTTTGTGACCAGCTGATAAGATGTAAAAGACATGAAACGTTAATTTATGTTGAAACAGCAGAACTGAATCATTTAATTAACAAATCATTAATTTACATCACAACATATGTACTGTACTGTACATGTACATGGATTGATCAATCGATTTTCCTATAATTTACACAGATGAAAACACGCGTCCGTAAATAGGAACAACAGAACAAGTTATGGGTCTTATAATAACTTATATTTAAAGTTCAGTTACTGGCATAGGATGGATAAGGTTTTAAGAGAAGGAGGCAAGGAAGAAAGATGGAGTTTAAAGGAATTTATCTTGAGTGTATAACCAGAAATGACACTCTCCATGCAATATCAGCTATCCAGGTCCGGTTGGTAAACAATCAACGACTCGTATATCAAAATCGAAGCTTTTCCTCCAAACAAGCTTAAATCTGCCGAAACAGAACCGCGTGAGAAGAATGAAAAAACCAAGAAAAGGAGTTTCCTGCTTCAGGGAAATGAAAGCCGGGTTGGACGGGTCCTCCTGAACATTCATGCAGCTCAGAATAACGCAGGAGTCAAAACAGACTTCAAGGCAGAAGATAGAACGTCCAAATGTGGTCCAACGGCACTTTTCTGTCAACGTCCACTGAAAAACTCTGACTGGCAAACAACATCTGGTCCAGATGTAGACCACGGACGCCTGGGCCCAGACCTGGGTCGGTCCAGACCTGGGTCCAGCAGTGAGGGTCTCTGTTGTCCTTCAGTGGAACCTTTGGATGGTGCAGGTCCATTTCCACCCTCGGTCCACTTGTTGGTCCAACAGGAGACAGAGGACATACTTTGACCTCTGATGATCTCAGTCCATGGGGACAGCCCTGCGTCCACTCAGGTCCAGATGTTTCTGCTTCAGGAGGAAGATTGAAAAAAACTGAAACATTTGATTTTAGACATCAGAGCCGAAATAAACTGCATAAACAAACTGCTCTGAAAAATATGTCAAGTCAAATAAAAACGAGACATTTTCATGTCAGAAATGATTTATGAAGCTGCTGTCTCCTAAACAGCTTCAATAAACACAATTGTTTATTTGTTGATTTGTTGTATCCCGCCTGCTCAATCGGTTCACCTCCAGGAGGAAACCTCCAGAACCGCTGCTGGACCGAGCCCAGCCCGAGCCCCGTGCCGGGTTCGAACCCACTCACCGCTGGACCTCCGGACGATGTTCTCCAGGAAGGTGTTCTGCGGCGCCACCAGCCCCCTCTTCCCGCCGGGCATCCTGCTGCGGTACCGCTGCTCCAGTCCGGCTCCGGGTTCGGTTCGGATTCTGCCTCTGGGTCCGACCGGCGGAGAAACGCATCGTAGCTGCGCGCGCGCGCTGCTCCGTCCGCACTGAACCGCGGCGGCGCGCAGCAGCTCGGCTCCTGGCAGCAGCGTTGCGGCGCATGCGCATCAGGGAGCTCCTCGGGACAGCTCAGGACGGGGAAAACGGAGCGCGCTCCGTTTAATTAGTTAAATTTTTTAAAAGGGTTCAGTTTGTTTCTTTTCACTGAAGAGGTTCTGTTGGAGAGAAAAATCGGAAATACATAAAAATCTGTAGAAGAGAAAAACAATAAGAGGCAAATTCAAGATCGTCACTGCAGTCTCCCATCCTGAGCAAGCACAAAGGTAACAGTGGGAAGGAAAGACTCCCTTTAAACAGGAAGAAACCTCCAGAAGGACCAGGCTCAGGATGAGCGGCCATTGACCAGCTGGGGTTTGAGAGGACGGGAAGCAGAAACAGACACAGAATGGCAGATCCAGATGTGCTTTGAGGAAACACACACACACACACACACACAAAACAGGACAGAAATAATTTCAAATACAAAAATCAGCTCTAAAATGGTTTAAATCATATTTCATAGATTCCAGTTTGTAAATGTATGAATTTTCATACATCAAAGTCAGTCGTGGCGTTCCTCGGGGTTCAGTGCTTGGACCAGTACTCTTACTTTATATATGTTTTCGCAGGGCTTTTGACTTGGGACCCGAAGGACGTGGGTTCGCGCCCCGACCACTACCCACCTTGGGGTGTCTATGAGTGCACACCTATTTCTCCAGCTCCCCGAGCGCTTTCGGGCTGCTCACTGCACCACCTGGTAGGTGGTTGGGTTAAATGCAGAGACGAATTTCGTCTGTGTATGGGAAACATACGCAGATGACAGGAAAAGACATTATTATTATTATTATTATTATTATTATTAGGTAAAGTTGTTAAACAGCATGGTATCAATATGAGGCAAAATAAATTAGAGCTAAAATGCATCCTGCACCACAATAAACACATTAATGTGTCTGCACCTGACATGCTTTAGACCTTAATTGTTGGTATTTTTACATTTCCTTGTGTATGTTCCTTTGTACTTAAACTCTGACACAACGATTTCCTGCGGGATCAAAAAAGTTCTATCTTATCTCTTATCTTGAATAATTAAAGTGACTTTATTTACAGTGGTCTGCAACCTGCAGAAGAAGGAAGAGTGCCAAGATGGCTTTTGGAAGGGAATGGTTAGGTTATGAACAGGTTCTCAGAAGGTTTCACATTGTTGAGGAGAGCAGAGGATTGTAGGTATGGTCCAAGGTCGAGAAGTTAGCAGAAGTACCATGGTGGTTAGCAGATGGAGCAGCTGATGGTATGCAAGGTAAGAGATCACATGGTTCAAGGTAAGGACTGGTCTTGGAGGCACGAGGGAGGAAACAAGCTTAGGAGGCTGCTTCTAAGAAACATGGAGGAGAAAATGAGGTACCTGTAAGTACAATTCTGTAGTACAAGTAATTACAAGGAGGATGAGAGCAATACCATTTGGAATCCATACATATCCCATTATCATGGGATACATTTTTATTATTATGTTGATGATAGTTATATTTATCCATGAAACCTGATTAATTCAATCAGCTACTCAGACTACACTCATGTCTTAAAGACATAAAAACCTGTCTGACCCTTAATTTTCTGACTTTAAACTCAGACGAGACTGATGTTTGAGTTTTTGGACCCGAGCATCTTAGGAATAAACTTTGCAGTATTTCACTTCCTCTGGATGGCATCAATCTGACCTCCAGCTCTAAAGTTGAAAATCTTGGTGTTATTTTTGATCAGGACATGTCTTTTACCCCCCACATTAAAAAAAGTTACCATGACCGCACTTGTTAGGGAACATAAACGTGTTTGTTTATTTTTGTAGGGAACAAATTTGTCAATAATGTTAAATTATTCAAAAAAAAATGTTAAATTCGCAGAAAGTCCCGGCCTGGATCTCCTGAACGAGCAGAAGGTTTTGATCAATAAAAAGGCTAACATTACAAAGACCGGTTACATCAGAACGTCTTACCCTGAATGAACAAAAGACTCAAGTTCTCATATTTGAAAACCAGACTCGTGTCTTTGGGCTGAAATTCTGGATCCTCTTGCTCCTCATTGTTCCTCCGTGAGTTTAGACAGTTCTTTAAAACTTCATCCGCCACGTCAAATAACCAAAACAAAATCTTAAATTCTTCTTAAAGACCTCAAAACTCTCATCCAGGCTTTCATCCACCAGACGGGACGACTTCAACTGTTCAAATGTTGGATCAGAACAATCGTCTCCATCGTCTGCAGTTAGTCCAGAACGCTGCTGCGCGTCTTTTAACAGGAACCAGAAGACAAGGCCACATCTGACCAAACATCTCACTATATAAAATCACATCATGTTGCTGCTGATCTGTTTCATGTTGCTGCTGATCTGTTTCATGTTGCTGCTGATCTGTTTCATGTTGCTGCTGATCTGTTTCATGTTGCTGCTGATCTGTTTCATGTTGCTGCTGATCTGTTTCATGTTGCTGCTGATCTGTTTCATGTTGCTGCTGATCTGTTTCATGTTGCTGCTGATCTGTTTCATGTTGCTGCTGATCTGTTTCATGTTGCTGCTGATCTGTTTCATGTTGCTGCTGATCTGTTTCATGTTGCTGCTGATCTGTTTCATGTTGCTGCTGATCTGTTTCATGTTGCTGCTGATCTGTTTCATGTTGCTGCTGATCTGTTTCATGTTGCTGCTGATCTGTTTCATGTTGCTGCTGATCTGTTTCATGTTGCTGCTGATCTGTTTCATGTTGCTGCTGATCTGTTTCATGTTGCTGCTGATCTGTTTCATGTTGCTGCTGATCTGTTTCATGTTGCTGCTGATCTGTTTCATGTTGCTGCTGATCTGTTTCATGTTGCTGCTGATCTGTTTCATGTTGCTGCTGATCTGTTTCATGTTGCTGCTGATCTGTTTCATGTTGCTGCTGATCTGTTTCATGTTGCTGCTGATCTGTTTCATGTTGCTGCTGATCTGTTTCATGTTGCTGCTGATCTGTTTCATGTTGCTGCTGATCTGTTTCATGTTGCTGCTGATCTGTTTCATGTTGCTGCTGATCTGTTTCATGTTGCTGCTGATCTGTTTCATGTTGCTGCTGATCTGTTTCATGTTGCTGCTGATCTGTTTCATGTTGCTGCTGATCTGTTTCATGTTGCTGCTGATCTGTTTCATGTTGCTGCTGATCTGTTTCATGTTGCTGCTGATCTGTTTCATGTTGCTGCTGATCTGTTTCATGTTGCTGCTGATCTGTTTCATGTTGCTGCTGATCTGTTTCATGTTGCTGCTGATCTGTTTCATGTTGCTGCTGATCTGTTTCATGTTGCTGCTGATCTGTTTCATGTTGCTGCTGATCTGTTTCATGTTGCTGCTGATCTGTTTCATGTTGCTGCTGATCTGTTTCATGTTGCTGCTGATCTGTTTCATGTTGCTGCTGATCTGTTTCATGTTGCTGCTGATCTGTTTCATGTTGCTGCTGATCTGTTTCATGTTGCTGCTGATCTGTTTCATGTTGCTGCTGATCTGTTTCATGTTGCTGCTGATCTGTTTCATGTTGCTGCTGATCTGTTTCATGTTGCTGCTGATCTGTTTCATGTTGCTGCTGATCTGTTTCATGTTGCTGCTGATCTGTTTCATGTTGCTGCTGATCTGTTTCATGTCGCTGCTGATCTGTTTCATGTCGCTGCTGATCTGTTTCATGTCGCTGCTGATCTGTTTCATGTCGCTGCTGATCTGTTTCATGTCGCTGCTGATCTGTTTCATGTCGCTGCTGATCTGTTTCATGTCGCTGCTGATCTGTTTCATGTCGCTGCTGATCTGTTTCATGTTGCTGCTGATCTGTTTCATGTCGCTGCTGATCTGTTTCATGTTGCTGCTGATCTGTTTCATGTCGCTGCTGATCTGTTTCATGTTGCTGCTGATCTGTTTCATGTGCTGCTGATCTGTTTCATGTTGCTGCTGATCTGTTTCATGTTGCTGCTGATCTGTTTCATGTTGCTGCTGATCTGTTTCATGTTGCTGCTGATCTGTTTCATGTTGCTGCTGATCTGTTTCATGTTGCTGCTGATCTGTTTCATGTTGCTGCTGATCTGTTTCATGTTGCTGCTGATCTGTTTCATGTTGCTGCTGATCTGTTTCATGTTGCTGCTGATCTGTTTCATGTTGCTGCTGATCTGTTTCATGTTGCTGCTGATCTGTTTCATGTTGCTGCTGATCTGTTTCATGTTGCTGCTGATCTGTTTCATGTTGCTGCTGATCTGTTTCATGTTGCTGCTGATCTGTTTCATGTTGCTGCTGATCTGTTTCATGTTGCTGCTGATCTGTTTCATGTCGCTGCTGATCTGTTTCATGTTGCTGCTGATCTGTTTCATGTTTCGCTGCTGATCTGTTTCATGTCGCTGCTGATCTGTTTCATGTCGCTGCTGATCTGTTTCATGTTGCTGCTGATCTGTTTCATGTCGCTGCTGATCTGTTTCATGTTGCTGCTGATCTGTTTCATGTTGCTGCTGATCTGTTTCATGTCGCTGCTGATCTGTTTCATGTTGCTGCTGATCTGTTTCATGTTGCTGCTGATCTGTTTCATGTCGCTGCTGATCTGTTTCATGTCGCTGCTGATCTGTTTCATGTTGCTGCTGATCTGTTTCATGTTGCTGCTGATCTGTTTCATGTTGCTGCTGATCTGTTTCATGTTGCTGCTGATCTGTTTCATGTTGCTGCTGATCTGTTTCATGTTGCTGCTGATCTGTTTCATGTTGCTGCTGATCTGTTTCATGTTGCTGCTGATCTGTTTCATGTTGCTGCTGATCTGTTTCATGTTGCTGCTGATCTGTTTCATGTTGCTGCTGATCTGTTTCATGTTGCTGCTGATCTGTTTCATGTTGCTGCTGATCTGTTTCATGTTGCTGCTGATCTGTTTCATGTTGCTGCTGATCTGTTTCATGTTGCTGCTGATCTGTTTCATGTTGCTGCTGATCTGTTTCATGTTGCTGCTGATCTGTTTCATGTTGCTGCTGATCTGTTTCATGTTGCTGCTGATCTGTTTCATGTTGCTGCTGATCTGTTTCATGTTGCTGCTGATCTGTTTCATGTTGCTGCTGATCTGTTTCATGTTGCTGCTGATCTGTTTCATGTTGCTGCTGATCTGTTTCATGTTGCTGCTGATCTGTTTCATGTTGCTGCTGATCTGTTTCATGTTGCTGCTGATCTGTTTCATGTTGCTGCTGATCTGTTTCATGTTGCTGCTGATCTGTTTCATGTTGCTGCTGATCTGTTTCATGTTGCTGCTGATCTGTTTCATGTTGCTGCTGATCTGTTTCATGTTGCTGCTGATCTGTTTCATGTTGCTGCTGATCTGTTTCATGTTGCTGCTGATAATAATATAATAATAATAATGTCACATTTTTGTCATCTGTGTATGTTTCCATACAAGACGAAATTTGACTCTGCATTTAACCCAATCACCACCAGGTGGGGCAGTGGGCAGCTATAGAAAGTGCGCCGGGGAGCAATTGGGATGAGATGTGCTGCTCAAATACACCACAAGTTATGCCGTGACGGGTTCGAACCTGGGTCCTTCGGGTCCCAAGTCGGTTCCCCTGCCACTAAACCATCTTGGCCCCATCTGTTTCATGTTGCTGCTGATCTGTTTCATGTCTGCTGATCTGTTTCATGTTGCTGCTGATCTGTTTCATGTTGCTGCTGATCTGTTTCATGTTGCTGCTGATCTGTTTCATGTTGCTGCTGATCTGTTTCATGTTGCTGCTGATCTGTTTCATGTTGCTGCTGATCTGTTTCATGTTGCTGCTGATCTGTTTCATGTTGCTGCTGATCTGTTTCATGTTGCTGCTGATCTGTTTCATGTTGCTGCTGATCTGTTTCATGTTGCTGCTGATCTGTTTCATGTCGCTGCTGATCTGTTTCATGTTGCTGCTGATCTGTTTCATGTTGCTGCTGATCTGTTTCATGTTGCTGCTGATCTGTTTCATGTTGCTGCTGATCTGTTTCATGTCGCTGCTGATCTGTTTCATGTTGCTGCTGATCTGTTTCATGTTGCTGCTGATCTGTTTCATGTTGCTGCTGATCTGTTTCATGTTGCTGCTGATCTGTTTCATGTTGCTGCTGATCTGTTTCATGTTGCTGCTGATCTGTTTCATGTTGCTGCTGATCTGTTTCATGTTGCTGCTGATCTGTTTCATGTTGCTGCTGATCTGTTTCATGTTGCTGCTGATCTGTTTCATGTTGCTGCTGATCTGTTTCATGTTGCTGCTGATCTGTTTCATGTTGCTGCTGATCTGTTTCATGTTGCTGCTGATCTGTTTCATGTTGCTGCTGATCTGTTTCATGTTGCTGCTGATCTGTTTCATGTTGCTGCTGATCTGTTTCATGTTGCTGCTGATCTGTTTCATGTTGCTGCTGATCTGTTTCATGTTGCTGCTGATCTGTTTCATGTTGCTGCTGATCTGTTTCATGTTGCTGCTGATCTGTTTCATGTTGCTGCTGATCTGTTTCATGTTGCTGCTGATCTGTTTCATGTTGCTGCTGATCTGTTTCATGTTGCTGCTGATCTGTTTCATGTTGCTGCTGATCTGTTTCATGTTGCTGCTGATCTGTTTCATGTTGCTGCTGATCTGTTTCATGTTGCTGCTGATCTGTTTCATGTTGCTGCTGATCTGTTTCATGTTGCTGTGTTCATTCATGCTCATCTGCTCATACAGACTCATGTTCGTGCTGCTGTTCGAGTAATGTTTTATGCTATTAGTGCTTAGTGTATTTTTAGTTGATGTTTTTCTTAGTTCATATCTTAGATGTTATTACTGTTTGTTTTTTTTTGCATTTTATTGTTGGATGTAACTGGGACCCTGTGTACATAATCTCGTTCCATCACATGTACCACATGTGGTGCAAATGACAATAAACAATCTCAGACTCTGAGCAGACTGGTTTTAGCTGAACACTGTTGTTCCTTTTTGTATTGATATTAAGATTATTTTACTGACTTTTAAATTTTTTAAATGGTTTGGCACCAGTTACTTAATGGATCTTGTGCATTTTATGATCCAAACAGCACTGAGATCCTCCAGTCGGATGCTTTTAGTGCAGCCAAGGGCAAAATTAAAATGCAGAGGGGACTGGGCTCTTGCTGTGGCAGACCCCAGACCAGACTGCCTCCCCCCCCGACTCTGGACCAATCTTCCCATTGATATTTGTTCTGCAGGGTCTGTACCATCCTTTATTTTCTTGTTTTAGTTTGTTCTTAGCCCATTTTATTATACTTATGATTTAATGTCTGATCTTATGGATGATTTCTTGTTTGTGAAGCACTTTGGTCAACAGTGTTGTTTTGAATGTGCTTTATACACAAAGTTGACGTTACACAAAGCCTGCTGGAATAAATTGGAAAACACACTGTCACAGGCAGCAGTCAGGGCTCCGGTAGTTTGGTGGTCTGTGATGCCGTCTTGCGGTCCTGAGGTTGCAGGTTCGAGCCCAGATTGCATCACGAAGGGCATCCGGTGTAAAACGATTGTCAAATCTTTTATGTGAGTTTGATGGCTGTGGTGAGTTCGATGGCTGTGGTGAGTTTGATGGCTGTGGTGAGTTCGATGGCCGTGGTGAGTTCGATGGCCGTGGTGAGTTCGATGGCCGTGGTGAGTTCGATGGCTGTGGTGAGTTTGATGGCCGTGGTGAGTTCAATGGCCATGGTGAGTTTGATGGCTGTGATGAGTTTGCTCGCTGTGGTGAGTTCGATGGCTGTGGTGCGTTTGCTCGCTGTGGTGAGTTTGATGGCTGTGGTGCGTTTGATGGCTGTGGTGAGTTTGATGGATGTGGTGAGTTTGATTGATGGCTGTGGTGAGTTCGATGGCTGTGGTGAGTTTGCTCGCTGTGGTGAGTTCGCGCGCTGTGGTGAGTTCGCTTGCTGTGGTGCGTTTGATGGCTGTGGTGAGTTCGATGGTTGTGGTGCGTTTGATGGCTGTGGTGAGTTTGATGGCTGTGGTGAGTTTGATGGCTATGGTGAGTTTGATGGCTGTGATGAGTTTGCTCGCTGTGGTGAGTTCAATGGCTGTGGTGAGTTTTCTCGCTGTGGTGCGTTTGATGGCTGTGGTGAGTTTGATGACTGTGGTGCGTTTGATGGCTGTGGTGAGTTTGATGGCTGTGGTGAGTTCACTCGCTGTGGTGAGTTTGATAGCTGTGGTGATTTCGATAGCTGTGGTGAGTTTGATGACTGTGGTGAGTTCGATGGCTGTGGTGCGTTTGATGGCTGTGGTGAGTTTGATGACTGTGGTGCGTTTGATGGCTGTGGTGAGTTTGATGACTGTGGTGAGTTCGCTCGCTGTGGTGAGTTTGATAGCTGTGGTGATTTCGATAGCTGTGGTGAGTTTGATGGCTGTGGTGAGTTTGATGACTGTGGTGAGTTCGATGGCTGTGGTGAGTTTGATGGCTGTGGTGAGTTTGATGGCTGTGGTGAGTTTGATGACTGTGGTGAGTTTGATGGCTGTGGTGAGTTCGATAGCTGTGGTGAGTTTGATGACTGTGGTGAGTTTGATGACTGTGGTGAGTTTGATAGCTGTGGTGAGTTTGATAGCTGTGGTGATTTCGATAGCTGTGGTGAGTTTGATGGCTGTGGTGAGTTTGATGACTGTGGTGAGTTCGATGGCTGTGGTGAGTTTGAGCTGTGGTGATTTCGATAGCTGTGGTGAGTTTGATGGCTGTGGTGAGTTTGATGGCTGTGGTGAGTTCGATGGCTGTGGTGAGTTTGATGGCTGTGGTGAGTTTGATGGCTGTGGTGAGTTTGATAGCTGTGGTGAGTTCGATGGCTGTGGTGAGTTCGATGGCTGTGGTGAGTTTGATGGCTGTGGTGAGTTTGATGGCTGTGGTGAGTTTGATGGCTGTGGTGAGTTTGATGGCTGTGGTGAGTTTGATGGCTGTGGTGAGTTTGATGGCTGTGGTGAGTTTGATAGCTGTCATGAGTTTGATGGCTGTGGTGAGTTCGATAGCTGTGGTGAGTTTGATAGCTGTGGTGAGTTTGATGACTGTGGTGAGTTCGATGGCTGTGGTGAGTTTGATAGCTGTGGTGATTTCGATAGCTGTGGTGAGTTTGATGGCTGTGGTGAGTTTGATGACTGTGGTGAGTTCGATAGCTGTGGTGAGTTTGATAGCTGTGGTGATTTCGATAGCTGTGGTGAGTTTGATGGCTGTGGTGAGTTTGATGACTGTGGTG
>JBBPBX010018132.1:5693-34246 GCA_038048925.1 Garcialebias charrua
GTGCAATATATATCACATAATTACTGTCACAAACTAATATTAGCTTCTGACAGTAATTATGTGCTATATATATATATATATAATATATATATATATTATATATATATTATATATATATATGTAGCTTATATTACAACCTTGAAATACTTATTCATTTAAATACATCCTGTTGCACCATTGAAATTCTACCATGTTGTTTTTTACTATGTTTGTAGGACCTTGTATTACTTTTTCATTTGTAGGTACTTTATTTTTGTACCTTTATTGCATGCTTTAGTATTTTTTTTTGTTTGTTCTTTGTTGTTTTAGTGAGTTAAATTGTTGGTTCTCAATCTGAGCATTTCATTGTACTGTTGGCCTAGTTTTAATCTGCATTTGATAAATAAACACCAGAAAAACTTGAAACGTTATTTTTTCATTTTTGAGAAAATAGCCCCCCCTGGTGGTTAACTGAAGAACCGCCACTGGATCGCTGACGTCATGATTGACAGCAACAAGGTAGCGATGGCGATGAACCATGGAATGATGGACATCAAAGACACTGAATTCAGGAGGTAAGTCAGCCGTAGCCGTGCTATGAGATGAGAGATACTTTTTAAATCTCACCAGGACTCCCGCTCTTGTTCCGCGTCGTCTACGACGCTTGTTGCGTGGTGACGTGCTGGCGTTGCGTTGTAAGTAGGCAGGAATGGACGCCAGGAAAGGTGGAGGTGGTGGAGGCTTAAAATGTCCATGTTTGCCAGTAGTCGGTGGGTTGATTAGCGAGTCTCGTATACTTAGAAGAGTTGAGCGATCATAGACCAGAAGCGAGGATGTATTGTAAGAATTATGAGGAGGTCAATATTAATACTGACCTCTTTATCCTTAATTAATCTACTTATTCAGATTGAATAGTAAATTCACGGATTCTGTTCTTTTTCAGTTTACCCAATATTTCTGTGATCTTTATGATGGATAAATAAACAGAGCCATTAAGTGACAAAGACGTTAACTTAGTTTGATATGTCAAAGAGACACTATCATTTATTTAAAATAAATCAACTAAATTAACACCATTACACTTGATTGACATGATTTCACTTTCTTTCAAATTAAAACGTCAGCACACTTGATTTAACACAACAGACATAAATACTAGATGTTACACATATTTAGTCTGAGGGGCATTTCAGCTTAAAAATATAGTTTCCAGCTTAGGTTGAGAGGGAAAAGAAATAGGAGGAAAGATTTAAGAAGAATTGGGAGGTTAAGAGAGGAAGTTTATCTTGCATTTATGAAACCAGATGACACTCTTCAGTACGCGTCCAGCTAAGATATCATCACACCTCCAGCAAGCAAACAGCTGCTCCTTTACCTTAAGACGTCCGCCTTGGTTCTGGTAAAGAGCTGTGGTCAACTTTAGACTGACGAGTCGTCGGTCCCGCAAGTCCAAGCTGGACTCCACGAGTGTTTACCTTGTCGGTGTCGGTGATACTCGCTTTCATCGGCAAAAGTCGTGGCAGTCGTGGTTTCTTGGCTCAAGATAATTTATTCCAGGAAGGAATAACAAACGCTCGTTCGAGGTGGACTCATAACAGCCTGTTATCAGTCCTTAGCTGAAGACGCAGGTCGTTAGCTCTTGACCAAAACGTACCCAGCTCTTGGGAAAGGTTCACATCTCTTTGAAATTCCCAACAAACTCTCCAAGCGTTCTCGCACAGTAAGAACTTAAAAAGCAGGAACAAAGAGAGGAGTGGACTTGCCTTATCAGGCCCAAGGTCAGCCAGAGCAGAGAGAAATGTTTAGGAACAGACAGAGAAAGCTGGAGCCTTGTTCATGAAAAACAACTGATTAAACTGTCTTCTTATTTCTAAACAAAACAGTCGGGTCTCTGTGACCCGCTATTTCCCTTTAACATAGCAGTGAACACAGTTTAACTCTCACAGAATAACACAGCTTAAAAGCACACATCATGAAAATGACAAAAGTTATTCTTTTGATCACATCAGCCTAAAATCAAAGATAGAAATAGTCTCTTATTGGTGACTATGTTATCAGATTATAGCTAAATGAATGATTTTGTAGTAAATGTCTTGCTTTACTGAGAGGTCAGTAAAGGTCATCACTGGACAGTTCAAAAACCTTAATTTGACCCTGGGTAGGTCCATTACAGTATCGTCGATGAAAAAAAGGCAAAACACGAACAACAATAAAAAGTTCAAGATAGGAGGAAGACAGCGTGCCGTGAACAACAAAGGCGCCATCTTGAAAAGAACATCAGATGAGCTCCGTGAAGCGATTGAAAATATGCCTAATAAATCTCCTGGTCCAGATGGCTATCCAGCAGAGTTCTATAAAGAATTCTGGGACATACAGGAACCAATATTTCTCAGAATATTACACGAGTCAGAAGGAAATGGCAGGCTTCCAACACATATGAATTTAGCCAACATTAGTCTCCTATTAAAACCAGGCAAAGACCCAGTATTACCTACCAGTTATCTGCCCATCTCTCTTATTAATGTCGATGTTAAAATAATTTGTAAAGCCTTCTCTAAAAGATTAGAGAAGATAACACCCCTCATTATTCATCCAGACCAAACTGGATTCATAAAAGGAAGACACTCGACCACAAACACTCATAGATTATATGATTTAATAGAGTATTCATATAGTAAAAATATGGAAACAGCTATTTTATCGTTAGACGCAGAAAAAATATTCCATAGAGTAAATTGGATTTTTTTATTTGCTACTTAAATTTAGATTTGGGAACTATTTCATTAATTGGTTAAAAATATATATAGCTCACCAACAGCGTGTGTCAAGACAAATAATCAAATATCCTCAAGCTTCTGTTTACAGAGGGGCACCAGGCATGGATGCCCACTTTCACCCGCACTATTTGCTATTTTTATTGAACCTTTAGCAGCAGCAATAAGGTAAACTGCTGATATTAAAGGTATACAGTGTAAAAATATGGAACATAAATTAGTCTTTATGCTGACGATGGTTTACTTTTCCTTCAGAACTCAGAAAACTAAATATCTAATGTTATCGAATTAATAAACTTGTTCTCAAAAGTTTCTGATAATTCTATAAATTGGTCAAAATCTACAGCTCTTCCAATAAAGTGCGTGTTTAATACTTCTCTCAATAAAAGACTACAATCAGGTAACATTACATACTTGGGTATTAATATTTCTCCTAGATTGGAAGACTTAATACAATTGAACCATATCCCACTTTTAAAGAAAATTGAAGACGATCTTACTAGATGGAAATATCTACCCATATCACTTATGGGAAGAGTTGCCTCAGTAAAAATGATGGTCCTGCCTAGAATAAATTATTTATTCTCAATTATTCCAAATAAACCTTCAACTGAATGGTTTAAGTCCCTGGACTCTTTCATATCTAAATTCCTTTGGAAAAACAAAACCCCATGTATTAGTTTAAAAGCATTACAGAAATCTAAAGATACTAGAGGATTAGAACTTCCCAACTTCTATCACTACTATTCAGCATCTCAAAGTGGTTTAATCCAAATGCACTAGATGAAACTTCGATAGACATAGAACAAACTTTATGCAATATTAGGATTTCAGATCTGCCATTTATTAGCACAAATATAAAAAGACATGTTTGCTTTAAAAGTATCATTATTAGCTCATCTCTGATGGCATGGTGGGAGTATCTGAAAATGACAAAGTCTTCACTACTCCCATGCAGACAAACACCCATCTGAAACAATCCTGACATACAGCAAGAAAATAATATGTTAAATTTCCGAGGTTGGAGAGTTAAAGGAATTGAACGTCTGGAACACATATTTGAAGGTGAAGACTTTATTCCATTTAATAAATTAATAATACAATATGACATTGACAATAAATACTTCTTATAATATCAAAAAATTAAGTCTATCATAAAAAAGAAATTTAAGATTAATAAAACATTGTTAGAAACACCAGTACAGTATGTGTATTAGAGTTCATTAATCTTAAACCCCCCAAATTATTATCTAAAATATACAAGAAATTATCTAGAATCGATGACTCCATAACGCTACCTATTGCAAAATGGGAGACAGATTTATCAATCAACTTTGACCAAAACATCTGGTCCCAAATATGTTAAGGAACATTTAAAATGACCAGAAACTCCAATTTACAATTAATACAGTATAAAGTTCTCTATAGAGTACTGTACATTATACAGGTCAGCGAATGTTTAAGATGGGATTTACATCATCTAACAACTGTTCACAGTGCACAGGCAATATACCTGATGATTATATCCACGCACTCTGGTTCTGTCCACCCGTTCAGAGGTTCTGGGTCCAGGTTTGTGAAGACTTGTCTAAATGTCTGAAATGTCATATTCCACTCTCTCTGTCTGTTTGCTTATTGGCTATCTTTGAAGATGTTAAACTAGAAAAAATACATCCAGCATGATTTTCACTGCCTTATGCATCGCAAAGAAAACAATACTCCTGAATTGGAAAAATAAAAATAATATTAGCATTATTCAGTGTAAAAATCTTCTGTTAGATCACATTAGTCTTGAAACAGCATCTGCCGACACATCGGATCAATCTCTCTGGCATTCTTTGATCGGCTCTGTTACATAGTGGGGGTGAGGGGTCTGGGATCTGGCCTTGTGGGGCATTGGGGCTGGTATGGGGGGGTGTCGGGGTTTGGGGCCGGGGGGTTGTCGGGGGCTGGGCTGTTGGGGGTATCTGGGCAGTGGGGCCCTGCTTTCGCCCTGGTGAGGACCTGGGTGGTTCTGGGGGATGTCTGCTGGTGGCTGCATGCGGGCCCTCAGGTGGTCTGTGGCGGTGGTCATGGGTCACCGATCGGTGGCCTGGCTGTGCTAGGGTGGGTTCGGGGTGGGCGCCGGGGGCTTGGGGTTCTGGGGGCGTGTCGTCCCCGGGCTTGGTGGGGGTTGGGGAACTTGAGCTCTGGCGGGCGGGTTTCCAGGCTTTGGGCTGGCTTGCGCTCTGGTGCCCGGCCCTGGGCGGGGGGCCCTCGGCTCGCTGGTGGGTTGCGGGTTCGTGGGCTGGGGGGTTGGGTGTCTGGGGGCTTGACCAGTGGCCCTTGGGATGGGGCAGGTTGACCCAGCCTGGGTGTTTAGTGTGCTATTTGTTCTTAGAATTGTTAGTATGAGGTGTGGGTGTAGTATTTCTTCTGGGGTGGGGACTGGGTGGATGTCCTTGGTGATGGCCTGGGACTATGCATGGCCGGCTGGCTGGCCCCTTTCTTATGGTGGGGGCCCGCTCCCAGTGCCTCCTGGCTCTATCTGCAGTTGGGTGGGCGCTCTTGGCCAGGTCATCCATGTGGATTTGGCATCCTCTTGGGTGGCGGGTTGACTACGGTTCGTGGGGGTCTTGGCGGCCCTGGGGTGTGTGGGCTGTTGGTCCTGCTGCTGGTGGCCCTCGGGGCACTGTCCCTCTCTGGTCTGGAGCTCAAAGGGCCTGGTAGTCAGAGAGGTGTCTTGGCCTCGCTCCTTGGGTGGACCTTGGGGAGCTGGGGTGGCCTGTTGGGTCAGCGGGGGAGCTGACTCCCTGCGGAGGCATTTAGTCCTGCAGTTATTTTTCTCCTCATCCCTCACGGTGGACCTCCACCCTCTTCATGTTAAAATTTCAGTCATGTAGGGATGTTAGGGCTCGGGTGTGCTTCAACAATTTTACATATCTGTTGACTAGAGCCACCTGGGACTCAATTTTATTGTACACCTTAGACATTCACTCATAACATCCTCATGACATTCACATATAAGAACTTGGGGTGGGCACTATGACTATGGGTGGTGGGATGACACTACTCTCGCCCCCTGTGCCTGTGCTCACTTCCAGTGATGCATTTAGACAGTAAGGGTTTGGATTAGAGTTGGGGTGGAGGGGAAACTGGCATTATGCCAGCCTCTGCTCCTTCTTCTTTCCTTTTTTTAATTGCACTTTACAACAACACACATCAACAGCACATCTGGGGGCGGGGGTGTGTGTGTCGGGTCTTGTGTTTTTTTTTCTCTTGCTACCCCCTGGTTCCCTGGCTGCCATTCCGGGGGTGGGGTCCGGTAGAAGGGCAGGCCGTCGGGTGTTGTCCTGGACTATGGGGGGGTCGGGGCCTGGGGGTTTGCCGTGGGCGGGGCTGGCGCTACGCCCTCCCTGGGGTTGTTTGGACTCGGGTGTCTTGTCCNGGGCGCAGGTTGGGCCGGATCTTGGATGTCGGTTCCTCTCCGCCCCAGAATGAATGGGTCTACCTCCTGGGTTTGGGCGTGAGCTGCCCCATCTCCCCAAATATTTGTTCTTTCTGCTTTCTTCTGCTAACTTATGCTTGTTTTTCCATTTCAGGTACATTTCAGCATGTTTTTAGCAAATTTTAGCATGTTCTTCAGCAAAGCATTAACACTGCATTTTCTCAGGAAATGCAATTTCTCCAGTTTATGTTAGTCTTCCACATGAAAACATTGACACCACAAATAGAGTCTGAGTCAGAGATTCTTTATTGTCATTCGGACCACATGTGGTACATGTTTTGGAACAAAATTTTGTACAAAGGGTCCCAGTTACATCCAACAATAAAATGTAAAAGACAAACAGTAATAACATCTAAGATATGAACTAAGAAAATCATCAACTAAAAATACACTAATAGCATAAAAACATTACTTCGAACAGCAGAACAAACATGAGTCTGTGTGAGCAGATTAACACAAATAAACACAGCAACATGAAACGGATCAGCAGCAACATGTAACAGATCAGCACCAACATGAAACAGATCAGCAGCAACATGAAACAGATCAGCAGCAACATGAAACAGATCAGCAGCAACGTGAAACGGATCAGCAGCAACATGGTGTGATTTTTTTCCACAGTGATTATTCTGGTTAGATATTCATGAGTCTAACAGCCTCAGGGTAGAATCTGTTCCTCAGTCTAGTGGTTCTACACTTAATGCTCCTCAACCTCCTTCCTGAGGGAGTGGGGCAAAAAGTGTGTGTGCTGGGTGAGTGGGGTCCTTCATGATGCAGGTGGCTCTCTTCCTGCATCTGGAGGTGTAGATGTCTGTGATGGTGGGGAGACTGACTCCAACATCTTCTGTGCAGCCTTCACCACTCTCTGCAGAGCTTTTCTTTCTGCAGCTGTGCAGCCTCCATGCCACACGTTGATGCTGGAGCACAGGATGCTCTCCACTGCACACCTGTAGAAGGAGGTGAGGACTGAGCTTCCCAGACCAGCTCGTCTCAGCTGCCTGAGGAAGTAGAGTCTCTGATTAGCTTTCTTGATCAGGCTGGTGGTGTTGTTGCTCCAGTTGAGGTTGTTATTCATGTGTACACCCAAGTACTTGTAGCTGGGGACCACTTCCACCGCAGATCCTCTTATGTTCAGGGGTGTGTAGGTGTGTTTGTTCCTTCTGAAGTCCACAATCATCTCCTTTGTCTTCTTCACATTGATGTGAAGGTTATTCTCCTTGCACCAGCTCTCCAGGTGTTCCACCTCCTGCCTGTAGCTGGACTCATCATTGTTTTTGATGCATCCCACCACCACTGTATCATCTGCAAACTTTACAATATGACAGCCTGGATGGGTAGCTGCACAATCATATGTGAGCAGAGTAAACAGGAGAGGGCTCAACACACATCCCTGAGGAGAGCCAGTGCTGAGGGTTATGGTGGAGGAGGAGAAGTTGTGGATCCTCAAATAGACTTCTGCTGTGATGAAAGCTGTGTTGAAACAAGCCTTTTGTTCCACGCTGAACCTGATTTTGTTAGTTAAAGTGACTGTCAGAGCTTTAGAATTAATATCAAAGACTCATGTCTTTGGTAAAAACAGGTAATAATCACCAGCTGGTTTTGGATTCACAACTTGTCCATCTTTTTTTTGTTTTGTTCCAGCAGTTTGAAAGCACCAACCTCAAAATATAATGACGCCGACATTTACCCCAGTGTCTGACATGTCTTTGTATCTTTACATATTTTTGAATAATATCTTCAAACCAGTCAAATCTGCTATTTTTGCATGCCTGTAAGGTGAAAAAGCATGTAAAGCTTGAATAAAAGAGCGTTGCTGCTCATCTGCAGCTCAGCTAAAGATCACATGAACAAAACCAAAGGTCAGTGGAAGAATGCTCAGATTACACCAAAAATTATTATTTGAGCTCATTTTTAGAGTTACCAATTTAAAAAAGCAATGTTTTCCTGTTTAAAGCACGGTGGCAGTAGTATCATGGTTTGGTCCTGAGTTGTGTTGCTCACAAATGGTTCAAGTAAATGTTAAAGAAGAATTATGGTAATATTTCTTAAGTCAAACATCTATCTTTAATCCCACAAAATGTAGTTAAAGAAACAAAAGTCAGCAATTTATTATTCTGTTAAAGTGTCAGAGAAATGAGCTGAACTCAAACATAGCTGATGAACAGAACTGATCAACTCGGACCTGCAATGTTTATCTGCATTGGTTGTAGCTGAAACGAGTCAAAGCAGACAAGAAAAACAAATTGTTTCCTCTGATAAAATTAAGTTTTTCACCGTTAATCTAAAACTATCAGAATAAACAAATTACAGTTTTAGCTTCTCTTGAATTGTCTTCACTGACTTGGATGTTTTTCATCTTATTTAACTAATATGAAAACTTTGCACTCCTTCAACTTCACAGTAACCACGCACATTTAAAAACAGGTTTGTAGTTGTCTAACCCCTGAAAAGAGCAGTTTGTGTATTCTGATGTAAGCGTCAATCAAGCAGCATGTAAGGACCGACTGAACCCAGAGTGGTACGAGACCAGAACAGAAGCAAAACTCAGAGTAACAATTTATAACAATGTTTATTATGTACAGGTGAAATGGAACACTTGGGGTCTCTGGAGTGCCTGGAAGAGAGAACAGGGTCAGGGTCCTTCTGGTGGGATAGGTGGATCAAAAACTGATGCTCTGTTTGTTATCTTACAGGGGGATGTTGGGTCGAGGTTCTGAAAGGACTTCAGGACTCCAGAGTGGATTGGCAAGCGAGTGGCAACAAGGCAGGAACTGGCAGACGGAAAACAGGATCCAAGGATTCACAAAACTGTGGGCACAAGATCACAAGGTAAGCATTCTTATCAGATCAATACTTTCTGGCTGAAGTCATAAATACCGGTTGAGGCACAATGCTCCAGCATTGGATCTCACTGGACTGCAGCCTTAAGTAGAGGAGCTCCTCGTTAGATGGATGACCGTCAGCTGGTGTCAATTGGCGGCCATCTTGGAGAGGGCTGCAGACAGTGGGATTCCGACAGTACCCCCCCCTCAAGAAACGCCTCCGGGCGGTCCGCGGCGCTTCTCCGGGTGGGCGTTGAAGAAGGCGGTAATGAGGCTGGGATCCAGGATGAACGAGCGGGGAATCCAAGACCGCTCCTCAGGTCCATAACCCTCCCAATCAACCAGATATTGAAAACCCCGGCCACGGCGACGAACGTCCAAAATGGCCCGGACAGTGAAGGCCGGGTGGTTGTCGATCAGCCGGGCAGGAGGAGGAAGGTCGGAGAGGGGGCACAGAGGGCTCTCAGAGACTGGCTTGACCTGAGAGACGTGGAACGTGGGGTGAATCCGCATAGACGAGGGGAGTTGAAGACGCACGGCAGAACGGTTGACGATCCTCGTGATCGGAAAACGTCTGATGAAACGAGGAGCCATCTTCCTCGTGGTGCCCCTAATAGGAATGTCCCTAGTAGAGAGCCAGACTCTTTGACCCACCCTGTACACAGGAGCCGTAGAGCGACGGCGGTCAGCAAATTTCTTATTCTGAGCAGCCGTACGTGAGAGGGCGGCCCTCGTCTCCCGCCAGACCCGCCGGCAACGGCGGAAGTGGTGCAGGACAGACGGAACCGGAACGTCGATCTCCTGACTGGGAAACAAGGGGGGAAGGTATCCAAGAGAAGCCTCCAACGGGGACATACCTATGGCAGAGGACTTGTGAGCGTTGTGGGCGTACTCAACCCAAATCAGATGCTTGCTCCAGGCCGAGGGGTTACGTTCGGCGACGCACCGGAGGGCGGTCTCAAGTTCCTGATTACACCGCTCAGCCTGACCATTTGATTGAGGGTGATAACCCGAAGTGAGGCTGGATGTAGCCCCCAGAGTGGTGCAAAAACTCTTCCAGACCTGCGAGATAAACTGGGGCCCCCGATCCGACACAATATCAGAGGGGATACCATGAATGCGGAACACATGTGTGATAAGAAGGTGAGCCGTCTCAGAAGCAGAGGGAAGCTTGGGTAGGGGAATGAAATGAGCAGCCTTCGAAAAATGGTTGATGATGGTGAAGATGGCGGTATTACCTTCAGAAGGGGGTAGACCCGTGACAAAGTCTACAGCAATATGAGACCAAGGACGGCCGGGCATGGGCAAGGGTTGGAGGAGTCCGGCAGGAGGTTGATTACCAGTTTTGTTCCTCGCACAGGTCGGACATGCTGAAACATAGGACTTGACATCTTGGGTGAGTGTGGGCCACCAGAAATGAGTCTTAACCAAAGAGAGCATACGGGAGGTGCCAGGATGATAGGACAGTTTGTGTGAATGGAACCAGTCCAATACCTTACCCTTCATGTTAGAGGGAACAAAAAGTTTGCCAGGGGAACCCGTGCCAGGGTCAGGTTCATCCTTTTGAGCATCCATAACTTCCTTCTCGATGGGCCAGGTGAGAACTCCCACGACAGAGACTGGTGGAATAATGGTTTCCTCAACGTCCGGAGAATCTGGGGAAGAGAACTGACGGGAGAGAGCATCTGGTTTAACGTTCTTTGAGCCAGGTCTAAAAGTCAGAACAAAGTTAAACCGGTTAAAGAAAAGGGACCATCGTGCCTGTCTGGGGGTCAATCTCTTTGCCTCTCTCAGGTATGTAAGGTTTTCGTGGTCTGTCCATATCAAAAAAGGGGTAGGAGTACCCTCCAACCAATGGCGCCACTCTTCTAATGCCAGTTTCACTGCCAATAACTCGCGGTTGCCAACATCATAGTTTCTCTCGGCCTGTGATAACTGTCGTGAGAAAAAGGCACAAGGGTGGACCTTGTTATCCTTGGGAGAACGTTGTGACAAAACGGCACCCACCCCAGAGTCTGAGGTATCCACTTCCAGGATGAATTGATGGCTTGGGTCAGGATGGCATAGAACTGGTGTAGAAGAAAATAGTTTTTTGAGTCTGTTGAAGGTGGCGTCTGCCTCAGGAGTCCACTTGAAGACCAGGTTTATGGAGGTAAGTTGAGAGAGAGGTGCGGCGATGCGGCTATAGTCCTTTATGAATCGCCTGTAAAAGTTTGCAAAACCAAGGAAACGCTGAAGCTATTTCCTGTTCTCCGGAACTGGCCACTCCTCCACCGCTCTGGTCTTCTCGGGGTCAGTACGATAACAACCACTCTCAAAAATGAACCCCAAGAACGATACTGATGTCAAATGAGACTCACACTTTTCTCCTTTAACAAATAATTGGTTCTCGTAAAGTCTCTGAAGGACTCTACGTACATGGTTACAGTGCTCCTTCTCATCTCTTGAATAAACAAGGATATTATCTAAGTAAACAAAAACAAAGTCCCCTATAAAGTCACGTAGGACATCATTGATCAATGCCTGGAACACAGCAGGTGCATTAGACAAACCAAAAGGCATTACCAAATACTCAAAATGTCCGAGTGGTGTCTTGAAAGTGGGTTTCCACTCATCCCCCTCTTTAATTCGCACCAAATGGTAGGCGTTTCTGAGATCCAATTTAGAAAAGATGGTAGCAGACGGGAGTTGTTCATATATGGAATCAGTCAGAGGTAATGGATATTTATTTTTTATTGTGATATTGTTAAGACCCCTATAATCAATACATGGATGTAAAGTCCCATCCTTCTTTCCCACAAAGAAAAACCCAGCACCTACAGGTGAAGTAGAAGGACGTATTATGCCAGATTCAAGAGATTCCTCAATGTATTTCTTTATGGACTCCCTTTCAGGTCGCGACAAGTTATACAATCGACTAGCCGGTAATGTGGCACCAGGTAGGAGGTCGACTGTACAATCATAGGGACGGTGGAGAGGTAGAGACAAAGCATGTTGTTTACTAAAAACGGAAGCCAAATCATGGTAAACAGATGGGATCTCAGAGACGTCTACTTCCTCGTGTGACACAACTTCCTCAGGTTGATATGTGACAGCAGAATGTAGGCACTGTGCTAGACACTTGTCACTCCATTTTTCAATTCTCCCCAACTCCCAGTTAATAGTCGGGTTGTGCTTTCTTAACCAAGGGTATCCAAGAATAAGTTGGGGAGTGGAAGCTTTAAATACAAAAAAATCAATAGTCTCGTGATGATTACCTGAAATAACTAGATGAAGGTCAGAAGTCTTTAGAGTAATCTGGTCTAAAGTTTCACCAGTAACCCCGGCTATACAGATGGAAGGAATCTCTCGAGTGGGTAGAGATAACCCTTGAACTAAGTCTAAACTAATCAAATTTTGTTTTGCGCCAGAATCCAACAAAGCTGGAACAGGATGATGATTGTGGTGGATTTGGTTAATTGTGGGTAATAAAAGTCGACAGGCGGAGGAGAGAGTAGAAGTGCCCACCAAAATCTCTCTCTTTATTGGCGGGCGTTCTCGTTTCCCAGGAAAGGACAATCTCTCCGGTAGTGCTCGGTCTTTCCATAGTACATACAGGCATTATTGTCACTGCATCTTTGTCTCTCCTCAGGAGACAGACGAAATTTGCTTATTTGCTTGGGCTCAGGTTCAGAAGGTGAATGAAAACGTTCTGTGGGAACGACGTGATGAGGAAATGACACGGGATCTCTGTCTCTCTGGGACTTGTAGTTTGAAAACGAGTTCTTGTAGGCGCGGGACTCACCTGATGACGTGGCGAATCTGGAAGTGGAACGATGACGCGAGTTGTAGTCCTTCTCTCTTCTCCGCTCCCGGAAACGGTCGTCAATAGCACCCGCTAGGTCGATTAGCTCGTCAAAACTATCAGGTTCATCTCTAGCGGCGATCTGGTCCTTGATGGAATCGGAGAGGTAACTTAAAAAAGTACCTTTAAGTGCGAGGTCGTTCCATCCGGTCTGGGCAGTGAGGACACGGAACTCTAGGGCGTACTCCGCGACAGGCCGACCTCCCTGACGGAGTCCAAGGAGCCGCTTTACGGCGTTGGGTTGTTGTAGGGGTCGGTCGAAGATTCGGCTGAATTCCTTTAACAAGGTATCAAAGGTGATATAATCAATGGCCCTCATGCACGAAAATGTTCTTATTCTAATCCTAAATTCCTCCTACTTTTGTTCGTACGAAGCGTTCGTACGAACATGCCACGTCAGAACCAACAAACTCTTCTATCCACAGGAAAAGCGTGTAAACGGGCTGCTTAAAGGTGATGAATTCCACCTGTTCTACTCACCTGCGCGTGCTCGCGTGAATGTAATTTACATAATTTCCACCCCTCAAAACACCATATAAGGCCACGCTTCCTGCCTTCTGACAGCAGGAAGTGTCCATTCATTCAAACACATGAAGTAAAATGAGGAACTTCACGCGTTCGGAGATCTGCTCTCAGTCGCGCTGTGGCTACCCCCCCCCCCCTGCAGGTGTCGGATGGTCAAATATCTTTAATGTTAGTGTAAAGTTTGTAAACAACTGTGTAGTTTCACTTATTCAGAAGAGCTGTGGCGCACCGCTGCCCCCCGCAAGTGTCGGATGGTCAAATATCTCTAATTTCAGTGTACTGTGTTACATTATAGTTTCACTTATTCAGAAGAGCTGTAGCGCACCGCTACCCCCCCACCCCCCGCAAGTGTCGGATGTGTTTTTCAACAGAAGCATTTTAAAATGTCTCTAAACTACAGTTAACTTCATATTAATATTGTAGTGCATGCTGTGTGTCCCGTGGGTCGTACAGTATCAGAAATCAAGAATAAATGGTTTGATCTGAAAATGGCTTCAAACAAACGTCTCGCCGCAGCACGACAGGTGGACAGTCTGCGAGATGGAGCAGACTGACTGCAAGACGCGCGATGATCCACACTCAGATGACAGTGCGCCCGCAGTCAACAGGCAGCTTAAATAAAAAATGACATGAAACGAATGAATAAGCCGGCTTCGCTTTGTTCTCCCCTCTCTCTGCGGTGCTGGGTGTGTGTGTGTGTGTGTGCGTGTGTGTGTGTCTGCTCGACAGTCGCGCGGCGTGGGGGGGGGCATGCCGACACTGGCGCGGGGGGACCCCGTGCCCACTGTTGGCACGGGGTGGGGGGGCGTGTGCCACACCACGCGCGGGGGCGCACGGTGGTCGAGTGGGGCGCGGGGGGGGGGTTTGAAGCCGCTTTCTTTTAATTTAACATATTTGTGTCGTTGCATTTAATTCTTTTTAAACTCAGAATATTTTCTAAATAACGAAATATAAGTGATTAGTGATGGAAATCCATCTGGATAACGGCGGACCGACTGCTCGTAAAATATACGACAGGTCCAGACCACACGTACATTTTGTTCGTATCTGAAAAAAATCTTAGGATACGAAAACATTGTTGGATGCCACAAATGATCCTTAATCACTCGTACGCACAGGATAAGCACATATCTGTGCGTACGAACGGTTTGTGCATGAGGCCAAATGTTATGAAACTGTAAGTAGGAATTTGCCCAACTAAGTGCATCACCCTTCAGTTGACTGATGAAATACGTGATTTTAGCTGCTTCTGTTGTGTAAAGTTGAGGGGCCGCTCTGAACGCTAGTTTACACTGCAGGAGGAAACCTCCACACGAATGAGGGTCTCCAAAGAATAGTTCAGATGGTTTTGTAATTAGCTACTGGTTTGAGGCACTGGTCTCGGGCGTCGTGTTAGGAGAGTCTCTAACCGAGGAAGCAGCAGGAGCTGAGGGTATGAGGCTTTGGGTTAAAGTATAAACCATACCTCCAAGTTCCTTCATGGTTTCCTGTGCGGTGTCTTGTTGAGCCAAGACCCGTTGAAGTGTCTCCTCGACCATGGTCATACGATCCATCTGGAAATAAGACGGAGTTTGCTCGTTTCTGGTCTCGTTCTGGGTCGGTTATGGCTGGAGCATTCTGTAAGGACCGACTGAACCCAGAGTGGTACGAGACCAGAACAGAAGCAAAACTCAGAGTAACAATTTATAACAGTGTTTATTATGTACAGGTGAAATGGAACACTTGGGGTCTCTGGAGTGCCTGGAAGAGAGAACAGGGTCAGGGTCCTTCTGGTGGGATAGGTGGATCAAAAACTGATGCTCTGTTTGTTATCTTACAGGGGGATGTTGGGTCGAGGTTCTGAAAGGACTTCAGGACTCCAGAGTGGATTGGCAAGCGAGTGGCAACAAGGCAGGAACTGGCAGACGGAAAACAGGATCCAAGGATTCACAAAACTGTGGGCACAAGATCACAAGGTAAGCATTCTTATCAGATCAATACTTTCTGGCTGAAGTCATAAATACCGGTTGAGGCACAATGCTCCAGCATTGGATCTCACTGGACTGCAGCCTTAAGTAGAGGAGCTCCTCGTTAGATGGATGACCGTCAGCTGGTGTCAATTGGCGGCCATCTTGGAGAGGGCTGCAGACAGTGGGATTCCGACACAGCAACAGAAGCCCTTTCATAAGTCAGACCCGCGCAGTTCCCACACAGACCAGTCCGGCTTTAATACCCATCGGGTCATTCATAAAACAAAGTTGAATCCGGCCACAGCCCGGCTTCAATTGAGCATTCACAAAACGATTTGGAGTGCGTGTTGAAAAGAGGCGTGGTGAAAATCTGCAGCTCAGAGGACGTGGTGTCTGCGTGTTTAACGTGGGACCGCAGAGGTGTATGTAAACAAACATGGCGACGCTAGCGAACATCGTTGTGCTTCTCCGAATGCTTTTTTTTTTTTTGCTCTCGCATCAGTACAGCAATCCGCTCCAGAAGGGCACATCCTTCCCTGTACCGGTAAGTCCCTTTTTTAATTTCCTCCTCTGCGCGCAGAGACAGGAGTACACAGGTCTCTGCATCATTTCCGTGATGATCAATAAAAAAAGAAAAAGATTTGGCGAAGAATAGCGAGTGATACGCGAGCAAAATACAAATGTCATGTTTGGAAAAAGATGTTAAAGATGTAAACTCTGTGATGGAATTCAAAAAAATTATAAATTATCATTATGCTAGCAAAATACTAAAGCTATAAGTAAAGCATCCTAATCTATTTGATGATTATTGAGTGTGTAATGTTACTAAATTGATCTGTTGTTTTTGGTAGTTAATTGTTTGAATTGCTTGTTTGTAAATTGTTTTGTTTTTGTTTTTGGAAAAAAAGGGGCAGACAAAATAAGAAAATTTTCTTCTTTCTGCCACCTTTCATTTTATGTATTTTGATTTTTTTCTCATATTTATGAAATGTTTTTTTTTCCATTATCTTTTATGTTGATTTTCTTAAATATGTAAAATGAATAAACTTTAATAAAAAAAAAAAAAAAAAAAATGTTGTTTACACATTTAAATAGAGCGCGACAGTGTGCACCGGGAGAGTACGTGGGAGAGTACGTCATTATTCAAATCAGTTTGAAGCCACGCAGCCCCGAGACTTTTCACAAGTCGACAGATGCGGGTTTAACACTACCTCTGCTCACGGGTCAGGGACGGATAAGAGGCGAGTCAACTTAACTCGCCAAGGCGCATTTTTTTTCTTCTTCTGAACGCTCGTTGGAGGACTGAACACGCATCAAACCCGGACTGAACCGTCTTATGAAAGGGGCTAGAAAGTACTATGTACAATATATGTTTCATTTGGAGCAAAGGGTCAAATCTGCTCCTCCTAAAGCAAATATGAGAAGGAAGTGGAGAGAGCACATTTTATCTGAATCAGGCTGAAACAAAGTTGAAATCAGTGCAAAAATGTGGAATTGGCTGAAAAAGCCTAAATTAGCATAAACAGCTAAATAGCAGCTAAAATAGTATAAAAATCTGAAATCTGCAGAAAGAAGCTGAAAGGAACATAACAAGCAGAAACTAGCAGAAAGAAGTTATTGCTACGTTCCAGTTACCTCGTATTGTGGGAATTTCCCAGTTCCCAGTGGTATACAGTATTGAAACCGGAACACCCGCTCTAGTGGTAAACTCCCACTTGTAAAGTGGGAGAATTGTTTCTGCTCCCAGTTTCGATTTCAAAATGGCGGATTCATTCATTCATTCAACCTTTATTTATACAGGCTAGCCTCGTTGAGTCACGGGGACTCATTTACAAGAGGGACCTGTCTCACTCACACCAAACAACCATCCACTCTCACACTCACACCTAGGGTCAATTTAGAGTCACCAATCATACTTGCGTCTTCAGTAAGTAAACACCTAAACTTTTACTAAAATAACAGTTCTAAAATGTTGCGTGTATTTAATCACACAGTCAAGTGAAGACGTTTGTTTTTGTTTTCTTAGCTGTAAAGCCAGTTTTTCTTTTTTCCCAATGATTTACATCAAAGAATTAGAGAAAAATATATATTAAATCAATTACCTTTGGCGCTCATCATCCTCCTCTGACATGTTCTGTGTCAGGAGTGCATATCTGGTTAGTAGTTTATTATATTTGGAAACAGCAACAAAAACAAAGTGTGCGTCCATCTTGATTTTCCACTGGGAGAACCGGAACGTGTTTTCAAGTGGTACTTGGGAAATTACGTCACTATCACTTCCCAGTTTCCAGAATACGAGGCAACTGGAACGCAGCATAAGCCCCCAGTACAGCTCTGCGTACGGCCGTACGCCGTCCATACGCAGAGGCACAAGCGTAGCCCCGCAGGGCATGTACGCGCCAAGCTCAAATTTTACAACCGCGTACGCAAACGCGTTGTCGCACAATAAACTGCCCGGCGCCGGACTGTTTTGTATGCGACACAAATATATTAAATTCCTCTTCTTCAGCCCTGATCTGGCCTTTTCTTTAGTTTTTTTGCCAAAAGGCAGTGATCGCTTCCTCCTCCATTGACTCCAAGACTGAAATGATGAGAAATGAATGAATTTGTCACGAGCGAATTAAACTCGGGTCCAACGTTGCTGCTGGAGGTTCAGCAGATTTCCTGGTGGGCTGGTCTGATGTGTGGGCTGCAGGACCAGCGCTCCCTGTTTTAAAAAAAAACCTTTTAATTAACATATGAACACAGAACACCGCTGCGGCAGAAGCTGCCGGCTCTCACCTTTTTTTTCCACCCGACCCGTCAATCTATTCAGTAGGCGTGTCAGCAAATGACCAATCAGCTACCTCAATTTGTCCCAAGCTGAGCTGCAGCTGCTCAAATGACGTCAAGAATTTGGTGCGAAAACGCTGGAGCCTCACGCTGAGCTATGGGGGTGAACTTTCTGCGTACAGTGCGCGCGTACGGACACGAGTACGGCCGTATGCAGAGCTATACTGGAGCCTTTAGAAGAATCACAAAAATGTTGTAGTTAGCAGAAAGAAGCTGAAAGGATCACAAAACAGCTAAAAAAAACAGCTTGTGTTTTGTGGTTTTGTCTCTTCAAAGCAGCAGAGCAACTGTTTCATCTCGTGTGACAACGTGCATACTAAGTGTCACGTTATCTGATTTCTTCTCCAGCCTGTATCCGGTAGTGTTCGGAAACGGACGCTTCGTTTCAGAGAACGAGGTGATTGTAAACAACTACTGGTTCCCCAAAAAGGTAGAAAAGAAGAACTGACGCTGCTAAAGGTTCTACTTTGGGTTCTCAGTAAATTCACTTTATGGTTCTTTGTTCCCAGACTCAGTTCCACCTGTGTCACTATGCCGCCTGTCACGATGAGGCAGAGTTCTCTAACCCGGAGGACTTTGTTCCGGAGCGGTGGCTGAACGTGGAGTCTCCCAGCAGCCACAGCGGCAGAGCCACACCTGGTTTCTATCAGCACCACCCGTACAGCTTCATTCCGTTTGGTGTTGGGGTGCGGGCCTGTGTGGGGAAGAGGCTGGCTGAGATGGAGATGTACTTTGCTCTGTCCAGGGTGAGTGAACACTGAGCAAATGGATTTTTTATGTTGCAGGAAAAAAAACTAAATTATTTTTGTGTTTACACTTTTTGATAAAAAATGTATCAAATGAATAAGAAACTTTATCAGTGGTAAATGACTGCTGAATGACTGCTAAATGACTGCTTAATGATTGCTGAATGTCTGTTGAATGTTTGTTGAATGTTTGTTGAATGATTGCTGAATGACTGTTGAATGTTTGTTGAATGATTGCTGAATGACTGTTGAATGTTTGTTGAATGATTGCTGAATGACTGTTGAATGTTTGTTGAATGACTGTTTAATTAATGAATGCTGAATGACTGTTGAATGTTTGTTGAATGATTGCTGAATGACTGTTGAATGATTGCTGAATGACTGTTGAATGTTTGTTGAATGACTGTTTAATGATTGCTGAATGACTGTTGATGGTTTGTTGAATGATTGCTGAATGACTGTTGAATGATTGCTGAATGACTGTTGAATGTTTGTTGAATGATTGCTGAGTGTTTATTGAATGACTGCTGAGTGTTTGTTGAATGACTGTTTAATGATTGCTGAATGACTGTTTAATGATTGCTGAATGACTGTTGAATGATTGCTGAATGACTGTTGAATGTTTGTTGAATGACTGTTTAATGATTGCTGAATGACTGTTGATGGTTTGTTGAATGATTGCTGAATGACTGTTGAATGATTGCTGAATGACTGTTGAATGTTTGTTGAATGACTGCTGAGTGTTTGTTGAATGACTGCTGAGTGTTTGTTGAATGACTGCTGTTTGTTGAATGATTGCTGAATGAATGTTTAATTATTGCTTAATGACTGCTAAATGATTGCTGAATGACTGTTTAATGTTTGCTTAATGATTGCTTTATGACTGTTGAATGATTGCTGAATGATTGTTGAATGTTTGTTGGATGATTGCTGAATGACTGTTGAATGTTTGTCAACAAACATTCATGTCCGGCATGTTATGTGCGGCAAGCCCCCCATGTCAACAAACATTCAACAGTCATTCAGCAATCATTCAACAATGTTTGTTGAATGATTGTTGAATGATTGCTGAATGACTGCTGAGTGTTTGTTGAATGATTGCTGAATGCATGTTTAATTATTGCTTAATGACTGCTAAATGATTGCTGAATGACTGTTTAATGTTTGCTTAATTATTGCTTAATGACTGTTGAATGATTGCTGAATGACTGTTGAATGTTTGTTGAATGATTGCTGTATGACTGTTGAATGTTTGTTGAACGATTGCTGAATGACTGTTTAATTATTGCTTAATGACTGCTAAATGATTGTTGAATGGCTGTTTAATGGTTGCTTAAAGGTTGCTCAATGACTGTTTAATGATTGCTTAATGACTGCTGAGTGTTTCCTGAATGATCGCTGAATGACTGCTAAATGACAGCTAAACAATTGCTAAATGACTGCTAAATAATTGCTGAATGACTGTTGAATGTTTGCTGAATTATTGCTGAATGGCTGTTTAATGATCACACAATCATTGCTTAATTCAGGCCTCTTTTGTAAAAGAGTCTCCGAGGCTCAATTGCACTAACCTGTATAAAGAAAAGTTGAATGAAAAATTACTGCTAAATAATTGCTGAATGACCGCTAAATGACTGCTGAATGATTGCTGAATGATTGACAAATGACGTTTAAATGATTGCTGAATGACTGCTGAATGTTTGTTGAATGATTCAGCAATCATTCAGCAGTCATTCAGCCTGAATGATTGCTGAATGACTGCTGAATGTTTGCTGAATGATTGACAAATGACGTTTAAATGATTGCTGAATGACTGCTGAATGTTTGTTGAATGATTTCTGAATGACAGCTGATGACTGCTAAGTGATTGCTTAATGACTCACAAATGATTGCTGAATGAGTGCTAAATCATTGCTGAACGGCTGCTGAATAATTGCCGAATGACTTTTGATTGTTTACTGAATGATTGCTGAAAGACTGTTTAATGGTTGCTTAATGACTGCTAAATGATTGCTGAATGATTACTGAATGATTGCTGAATGACTGTAATGATTGCTTAATGACTGCTAAATGACTGCTAAATGACTGTTGAATGATTGTTGAATGATTACTGAATGATTGGTGTATGATTTCTGAATGACTGTTGAATGACTGCTGAATGATTACTGAATGATTGCTGTATGCTGAATGATTACTGAATGATTGCTGTATGATTTCTGAATGATTGCTGAATGTTTGCTGTATGATTTCTGAATGACTGTTGAATGACTGCTGAATGTTTGCTGAATGATTTCTGAATGATTGATGAATGTTTGCTGAATGACTGCTGAATGTCCAGAACTGCAAGGAAGTACGAACTTGGTGAGAGGGTGTGGAGTCCTGGATTGGCCGGACTGAATCAGACCTTGTGGAGCTGGATAAGGATCCATAGACCCCTCTGACTGGCTAAGAACCATTCAGGATGCTAATTAAACCCTCTGTTAGGCAGAATAAGCACCGACTCGTTGCGGGTCTGTTGGTACAGTGTCTGTGTGTCTCCTGCAGCTGATGCAGCACTACAGGGTGGAGCCTGAGGATGAAGCTCCAGTCGTTCAGCCTAAAACCAGAACTCTGCTCGTCCCATCGAAGCCCATCAACCTGCACTTCCTGTCCAGAGCCTGAAGGGTCAGAGGTCAAACACCTCTTTCTGTGGAGTCAGAATTAATATTAACATAAAGCCTAACTTAAATTTGACAAATGAGTGATTTAAACGCTGTCTGAACATGTTGGTATTTTTATTATTTTAAAGGTGAAAATAGTGTAAACTATTTGAACCATAAATAAAATAATAATAAAAGTCAAGTTATGTTTTTATTCAAGAGACTCAGTTTCATCTTTTGTGAATTAAATTAACCTCAAAGATCCAAATACATCCATCCATCCATTTGGCTCTTTCTATCTGAAGTTTTTTATTTTTATCTTTTTATTTATCTTTTTATCTTTTTTTTTCTTCTTTTTTTAATGCCTCTGTCGTTTTATCAGATTGGGAGTTTTAAATGATTTAAACAGTAAAAAAAAAAATTCTCCATATGAGTTGTTGTGTGCATATGTTAAGGATTCTTAAAAAAATGCACTGAATATCAGAAATTAAAATGTTTTTTTGTCATTTTAAGTTTTGATTTTTTTTATTATGAACTTCTGTCTAATTTTGCAGACTTTATTAAAATCTTTCCTGACTTGTGTGAGAGATGAATTTCATTTCCACCACACCGACGTATCCACGACGTTATAACTTGAGGAAAATATGTAGGTCAGAGCATCCCTGATGCATCCTTACATTTCTATGCTGATGACACAGTTGTTTATTGTTGAGCTAAAACAGTTGCTAAGGCTTACCAGTTTTTGCAATCCACCTTTGACATCATTCAGACAGACACTCTGTCTCAAAATTGTCCTAAAGGTCGACAAAGCCAAAGGGATGCTTTTTTTCAAACAGGAAGTCAGTCCCAGCAGTTCTTCCTCTGATTTTATCCTCAAATGGTGTCCCTATTAAGTTTGTTGATTCCTATAAATATTTGGGTATCTTGGTCAACACGCATTTGTCTTTTAAGCTTCACGTGGAAAACCTAGTAAGGAAACTGAAAGTTAAACTGGGTTTCTTTTTCAGAAATAGATCATGTCTAACTCTGAATGGAAACACCTTGTAACTGTGACTTTCCTTCCCTCCATTGATTACGGTGACATTATCTACATGAACGCTCCTACAAGCACCCTGCAGATGTTAGATGCTGTCTATCGTGCACTAAGATTCATAACTGGCTGTAACCATACCCTGTACTCACTGGTCATCATTACCTTCACGCAGACTCTCTCACTGGTACATTTGCATCTTTAAATCACTTCTTGGTCTGTTGCCTTCATACATCTCCTCCTACATGTCACTGAGTGAGTGTAGCTACAGCGTGCACTCTCAGGACATCATTACCGTATTTTCCAGAATGGTCGCACCGGAATATAGGTTGTTTTGTCCAATTATTGCCAAAAATTGGAAAAATCCATAAACAGGTCGCACTCGCACCTAAATATAGGTCGCACCTACGTCACCGCCGACGTAACGCGTCACCACTGAGACAACCCAGAAATATGGACTGAGTGTTTAGCTCTGTTGCAAATGTCTGCCACAGGAGCGCAAAGCTACGCTTTTAAGAAGATTAACACGTTAAAAACAATTGTTTTTTTGTTAAAAATTATAGCTGACATTATAGCACAAGGGTTAGTGGTTTAATAGTCGAGTGGTTTATTAGCTATTTGCTAAAATATACACGGAAATAAAACGGAAGCTAACACGAGATGATTCCGTCTCTAAAAAACACAAATAAAAAAATCGAATTTTATCTCAAATGTCTTATACAGGGCAACAGTTTGTAAATTAAACCCATATAATTACACTCTGAAAGCTAAAAAAAATATCCGCCGAGTGGTTTATGAGCTATTTTTTATAATATACACGGAAATAAAACGGAAGCTAACAGAGACGATTCCGTCTCTAAAAACACGAATAAAAAAATCGAATTTTATCTCAAATGTCTTATACAGGGCAACAGTTTGTAAATTAAACCCATATAATTACACTCTGTAAGCTAAAAAAATATCCGCCGAGTGGTTTATGAGCTATTTATCTAAATACAGTTACGTATTACTTTTTGCAAGATATTCCAGGAAACAGGAGCAGAGTAGGAGAAGGCCCTTTTGTCTAGTTCAGTCCTCACTGAGGGGACACTGCATGTACCGTATTTTCCGGAATATAGGTTGCGGCTTTTTGCCTAATTTGCATGCTCACATGCATTTGGCTCTTTCTATCTGAGGATAATGAAGCTAAAAGAACGATTTTCTAAAAATCTCAAACATCTCATAAAGCTAGTCACTTGTAAATGTCCATACAGTGATTACATTCTGTAAGTTTGATAAAAATCTGTCCTGTGGTTCTTGACTTATCTTGCTAACAAACAGCTAACAAACACAGCAAGAAGTAGTTACCTCCAGAGCAGGAGGCCGGGCAGCGACAGAGTCGGTGCGAGCAGAGGAGGCTTTTTTTCGGACACATGAGCTGGAAACGGTCGGTGGACTCTCTGGAAGTGTCCCCTAGCAGACAAAAGTGGTACTGCACCATTTTCTGCCAAAATTAAAAAAGGTCATATCTGAGCAAAAAAAAAATGTCTAAAAATATGGGGGAAAATCCATAAATAGGTCTCACCTCTCTATAGGTCGCAGAGCATGCAAATTAGGCAAAAAGCCGCAACCTATATTCCGGAAAATACGGTACATGCAGTGTCCCCTCAGTGAGGACTGAACTAGACAAAAGGGCCTTCTCCTACTCTGCTCCTGTTTCCTGGAATATCTTGCAAAAAGTTCTGAAGCTCTCGACCTTGACCGTGACTTCAAACATCTGTTAAGTTCCTGTAAAAACCAATGCAGACATGTTGTGTTTTTTGTTTTCTACATCACCTTGCTCCCGGTAGGACTGGAAAGGCACCTTGCATGGCAGTCTGCCGCTACCGGTGTATGAATGTGTGTATGGGTGGATGGTTGGTATTGTAAAGCGCTTTGGGGCTCCTCACAGGGGGCTAGAAAGCGGTATATAAATAAGCTCCATTTACCATTTACCTTATAATCTAGCTGTTTTTGTTGTTGTTTTTTTTTCACTAATTTTCCTTTGATTGTTCTTTTGGTTGCTATTTTGTTTTGATTTGTTAAAAAAAAAAAAATTAAATTTTGTATGCCTCTTTTGTGACTGTCTATTGTTGTCCACTGTTGTCAACAGACTTTGTTAAAATCAGGTCTCTCTTGTAAATGAGTCACCAAGGTTCAATGGGATTAACCTGTATAAATAAAGGTTGAATGAATGAATGAAAAATTCCTGTGTCCCTGACACATTCTCGAGTGCCTGACCACTGAGATTGTCTGTCTGGCTCCTGAGTTAGTGGGGACGCTGTCTGCTCTGTGATACAGAGTCCTGACTAACTTGTGCTCCAAAGTGTGATGGGAGTCAAACTGCAAATACATGTACTGGTCTGTATGGGTGGGTTTGGTTTGCGGCTGTCATCAGCCAACTGGTTGATCCACTGTGAGAGGGTGCTATTTATAAGACTGAGCTGAATGCAGCATCTCAGACTGAGGAAGTCTTTCAGACGAAAGACGAAACGTTTCTACAGTTTTTTTTGCTTTTGTTTTTTGAATGTCCAGAGGACCAGAATTAGCTTTTTAAGATTTCCGCTTGTGTATGTTGACCTGCATCAAGAGTGAGTCATTGATGGACATGGTGGAGAGAATCTGGTGATTTTTCAAAATAAAAGTTTTTTGTGACCACTGTACTAAATGATATAATCAACATGAAAATAGTTGAAAAAATAGTTTCTTTTGTAATTACTGTACAGTATTTAAGTATTGCTGAGAAAAAAACTACATCTATTATGTTACGGGTCATTTTTGTAAATCCATTCAAAACAGTCAAAAATGAAGTTAAACCAATAAGAACTTTATATTAGATTATACAAACATTTAGAAGAGATGAGAAAAAGAGGTATACAATTCCAACACTATATTAAAGAACTAACTTCAAATGTTCCCTCTCACATCTTTACATTCACAAACACTTTTTTTTCCTTCCCCCATTTCCATTTGGGAGTGGTGGCGCAGTGGTTAGAGACAGTGGGCCTGTGATCGGAAGATCGCCGGTTCAAGCCCTGACAACGTCAAAAATGTGGATGGAAAAAGGTGAAACTCCCACACCTGCCTCCACCCTTATTTGCCCCACTCTGGGCCTCTGAGCAAGGCCCTTAACCCCCACCATCTGCTCCCTAACAGGTCTCTCTTGTAAGTGAGTTCTCGTGGCTCAATGAGACTAACCTGTCTAAATAAAAGGTAAATAAATAAAATGTAACTTGCCCCATTTTCTCAGGTTTTAAATGGTCAACATTTTCAGTGTTCCCCACATGACAGAATGTGACTGTGTGCTTTCTGCAGATGTACTTCTTGCACCTCACACAACAGGTACTTGTTTTACTGTCATCTCGGGAGGGACAGACTTGGCATCTTTTGTGTTTCTTTGCACCTGCATCCAAAAGATCCATTGTGGGTTGGTCAGATGCCTTGCCCTGGACTTTTGCAATGACAGCTACAGCTGCTGGGGATCGAGCTGGCCTGGCCCAGTTCTGGATCTTGGGAGTGACGAGTGCTTTGCCTAGTTCTTCCAGGAAAAGTCAATGTTATTAGTTTGCTGGCATTCCTCTGCTGGTTGATCTCAATCCACAGCACATAGAGGCATTGTAAGCAGACACGCCCACAATGTTAAAACACGGTGGCTCCGGTACTCTGGTTTTCTCCCAGACAGCAAGGTCACTGATTCACAGTGGTGGAGAAAGTACTCAAACACTGTAAGTAAAAGTACAAATAAACAGACAAAAATGTACTCTAGTAAAAGTAGAAGTGCCATATTAACATTTTTACTTAAGTAAAAGTAAATAACTTGCTTTTTAAAATATGTAAAGTATTAAAGTAAACGTACGTGCTGAATGTATTACCTAATGCAATGGTCTACAATAACAAGTGTGCCTACTGTATGTGTTTTCTGTAATACATTAATAGTGTTGAGTCATTTTAATGAACAATGCTGCAGATAATACATGTTTTTATTGTGTTTACTCTGTGACACAGTTCACACTTGAACTTGTGATTCTGTGCATCATAATTTCAGGGATGAACTGCAGAGTAAATGCTATTAAGCAAAAATAAGAAAAAGGAATGATTATACCTTTGAAATCTAAAAAAAGCTAAGTCTGGTCCTCTGGATATTCAAAAAACAAAACAAAGCAACAAAATTGTAGAAACGTTTCGTCTTTCGTCCGAAAGACTTCCTCAGTCTGAGCTGATGTATTCAGCACCCTCTTCACTGTGAGAGGGTGCTATTTATAAGACTGAGCTGAATACAGCAGCTCAGACTGAGGAAGTCTTTCGGACGAAAGACGAAACCATCCATCCATCCATTTTCTTCCGCTTATCCGGGGTCGGGTCGCGGGGGTAGCAGCCTAAGTAGGGAGGCCCAGACTTCCCTCTCCCCAGCCACTTGGAGCAGCTCCTCTGGGGGAATCCCAAGGCGTTCCCAGGCCAGCCGAGAAACATAGTCCCTCCAGCGTGTCCTGGGTCTTCCTCTGGGTCTCCTCCCGGTGGGACATGCCCGGAACACCTCACCAGGGAGGCGTCCAGGAGGCATCCTAACCAGATGCCCGAGCCACCTCAACTGGCTCCTCTCGATGTGGAGAAGCAGCGGCTCTACTCCGAGTCCCTCCCGGATGACTGAGCTTCTCACCCTATCTCTAAGGGAGAGTCCAGACACCCTGCGGAGAAAACTCATTTCAGCCGCTTGTATCCGAGATCTCGTTCTTTCGGTCATAACCCAAAGCTCATGACCATAGATGAGGGTGGGAACGTAGATCGATCGGTAAATTGAGAGCTTTGCCTTTTGACTCAGCTCTCTCTTCACCACGACAGACCGGTACAGCACCCGCTTCACTGCGGATGCTGCACCTATCCGCCTATCGATCTCACGCTCCAGTTTTCCCTCATTCGTGAACAAGACCCCGAGATACTTAAACTCCTCCACTTGGGGCAGGACCTCCTCCCCGACCCGGAGAGGGCATGCTACCCTTTTCCGGCTCAAGACCATGGCCTCGGATTTGGAGGAACTGATCCTCATCCCGGCCGCATCACACTCGGCTGCAAACCGCTCCAGCGAAAGCTGTAGATCACGATCTGATGAAGCCAATAGGACCACATCATCTGCAAAAAACAGAGAAGCGATTCTAAGGCCACCAAAACGGATCCTCTCAACACCTTGGCTGCGCCTAGAAATTCTGTCCATAAAAGTTATGAACAGAATCGGTGACAAAGGGCAACCTTGGCGGAGTCCAACTCTCACCGGAAACGAGCCTGACTTACTGCCAGCGATGCGGACCATGCTCTGACACCGGTCGTACAGGGACCTAACAGCCCATATCAAAGGGCCTGGTACCCCATACTCCCGGAGTACCCCCCACAGAACCCCCCGAGGGACGCGGTCGAATGCCTTCTCCAAGTCCACAAAGCACATGTAAACTGGTTGGGCAAACTCCCACGCACCCTCCAGGACCCTGCTGAGGGTGTAGAGCTGGTCTAGTGTTCCACGACCAGGACGAAAACCACACTGCTCCTCCTGAATCCGAGGTTCGACTATCTGACGGACCCTCCTCTCCAGTGGGGAATGTCACCTCTCTGGTGGGTAAGGAGCCTGAGCTAGTGTGTGAGGTTGAGAGGTTCCGGCTAGAAATAGTCGGACTCACCTCAACGCATGGCTCTGGCTCTGGAACCAGTTTCCTTGAGAGGGGTTGGACACTCTTCCACTCTGGAGTTGCCCCTGGTGAGAGGCGCCGAGCAGGAGTGGGCATACTTGTTGCCCCCCATCTTTAATAATAATAATAATAATTAATTCAATTTATAACGCACTTTTCATTACTGAAAATCTCAAAGTGCTACACATATATTGAATGCTACACACATTCATAAACTGGTGGCGGCAGACTAC
>JBBPBX010018133.1:0-22755 GCA_038048925.1 Garcialebias charrua
CACCATTGAGGCATAAAACGGGTTTTATACACCGGGTGACCTTTGACCCCTCAGGGGCAAACCTTTGTACACAGCGGGTACACAGATAAGCTTGAAGGTCCCCTATAAGCTTAGCTGAGCAGATGAGCTTTTAGGACTGGCCGAGGGGCCCAGTCTGGGGCCAGAGTCCTGTTGGTGTGGGGGGGTCCCCTCCTTAGTACGCCCCACATGAGAACATATCATGAGAGCACGTGCACCAAGGGTTTCACTCGCCCAGGCTCTGTGGTACACCAAAGAGAGGCTGACAAAAGGCACTCTCAGGGTGGAAAAGAAGCCTTCCTTCTTCTTCTTTTTTATTTTATTTATTTATTCATTTTTAATATTTATATTTTTTTTACAGAGGAGCTAAGTTTAAGCTTAGTCTCATCTTTTGTGTGGCGTTTAAACATAGCCGGTCAGGCCTGAAGCCTTCAGCCTGTTCCCTTCAGTGGCCAGGCTGAAAGCTGCCACAGTTCCGGACGTGGGTAGAGAAGCTGTCCATGTGCCTGGGTCAGCAAGTCCCTGTGAGAGGGCAGCTGCCATGGCGCCCCTGACAGCAGTGAAATGAGCTCCGGGACCCACGGTTTCTGTGGCCACCTGGGGGCTATCAATATCAGGGAGAGGGCTCTCCTGCGTACACGTTCCAGCATCACCTGAATCAGAGGGACGGGTGGAAAAGCATAATACAGCACCCCTTCTGGCCAGTCATGAGCTAAGGCATCCGTTCCCAGCGGTGCGTCTGTCTCTTTTAGAGCGAAGTACAGACCACAGGGTGAGTTGGTCCTGCATGCGAACAGGTCTACAGAGGCTCTGCCATACCGTGACCAGATCTGGTCCACGACCCGTGGGTTCAGTCTCCATTCTGATGCCAAGAGAGGCCCTCTTGAGAGGGTATCCGCTCCGTAGTTCAGTTCGCCCGGAATATGAGTCGCCCTGAGTGACAATATTCTTGGGGCACACCACGTGAGCAGTTTTTGTGTCAGACCGAGGAGGGCTCGGGATCTTGTCCCTCCTTCCCTGTTGATGAAGGACACCGTAGTCCTGTTATCCGATTTCACTAGGACATGTTGACCTGTGATCAGACCCTTTCCAAAAAAGTTTTTCACTGACAGGAACACGGCCCACAATTCCAGGAAGTTGATGTGTAATCTCGCTTCCTGTTGTTTCCAGAGGCCTTGGGCATTCTGATTTCTGCAGACTGCCCCCCATCCTGTTTTTGAAGCGTCTGCTGTGATTACCACACAGGATACCACATGGGATGACTCCCGTCCCAACGGGACCCCTTCCGTGAACACGGACGGGTCCCTCCATGGTTCTAGGGCTTTCAGGCATACTGAACTGATCCAAATTTTCCTTGCTCGCCTGAAAGGGACAAGGTGTGTCTGTTTGTTTAGCCATATCTGCAAGGCCCGCATTTTCAACAGTACGTGTGGCACACAGGGTATGGCCGCCGCCAAGAGGCCCAAGAGGCGTTGGCATGTCTTTAGGGGAACCTGCTAACCCAGTCTAAACCTTGCCAGGAATTGGCGTATTAAGGACATGCGTTCTTCTGAGAGCCATGCTCTGTACCGAGTGGTGTCGACCTGTACTCCCAAAAATACAGTAATCCGTGATGGAGTCAGGTTGCTCTTTTGCAGGTTTATGACAAAACCGAGAGTCTCCAGGTGAGAGATCACCTTTCAGGAGTGCGACTGAGTCTGCATTTTGCTTCCAGCCAGAATCAGGAGGTCATCCAGGTAATTCATGATCCTGACCCCTTGACTCCTGAGAGGGGCCAGTGCTGTGTCCAGACATTTTGTAAATGTACGCGGAGCAGTCTCTAAACCGAAAAGTAAAGCCTTGAATTCATATGCTTTCCCTTCAAATGCGAAACAGAGGTATTTTCTGTACCTTCTCCACACGCTCACGTGGAAATAAGCGTTTTTTAAATCCATGGTACATGCGTAGTCTCCTGGTCTCACAGACAGGAGGACCTGTCGCAATGTGAGCATCTTGAACTTGAGTGTTTTTATTCTCTTGTTCAGCGTCCTGAGATCGAGGATCGGCCTCAAGGACTGGTCTCTCTTGGGCACCAGGAAGTACTTGCTGTAGTGACCGGAGCGCATTTTATGTTTTGGAACAATACTTATTACTCCTTTCTGCAGCATCGTTTATACCTCCTCTCTTACGCCAAAAATACACTACATGCGGTCCGCTCCACAGGTCGCAGCTGAGCGTCTCAAACTCCAATTTCCACTACCTCCGCTCAGCTCAGGTCCGCCTGCATGCGCCGCTCCTAGACGCATGCGCGGGATTTGCGGGATCGCGCGATAAATCAAGTGATAAATAAGTAAGTCAGAACAAAACAATTCATTCGGTGGAAGAAGGAGAACAACAGTAGAGACTGCTGCCTTGATCTTCTCTCGTAAATGAGCGACAGGACATGGTTTGAGCAACAGGAAGTGATGTATTACATTTCAGAATAAAATACTTTATTTATTTATTTATTTCTTGTATTGCGTTTGTAGGCGTAGTCATAAATGATAGTTTGAAAGCATTTTTGTACAAATAAATCCGTATAGAGCTAGGATTAAGTCCGCCCGTGGTGATTTTATTTTGTAAATACGGAAGTTGTTTTCCTGTTGGTGCAACGTAATCTTCAAAAGTTGACTCCGCATAGCTCCGGTGTCCGGCAGAAATAGAAAAAATTCTAATTTTGACGGACTGCCGTCCACTCTCCGCAGCTCGCCGCCGCCGTGCGGAGCCAGTGTAAATTCTGTCATTGATTATAATGGGTGCGTATTTGCTGCGGAGGTCGGACCAGAGTGGGGCGGAGCCGTAACGCATGTAGTATATTTTTGGCGTTAGTACGTGAGCGCGTGCTGGGTTGATGTTTGACTGCAGCACCCCCGTGAAGGGGGACGGTCCTTTGAGGAACTGCAGCCTGAGCCCATGACGTACAGTCGTCATGACCCATGCGTTTGGTACACACGTCCTCCAGGCCTACGTGTGCGCCGTGAGCCTGGAAGGCATGTTTATCTGTTGTTTGTTTTGTGTGGGCGTGGGAGAGGTGGCCTTTGACCCCTCTCGCATGGTCCAGGGCGAGCTGGTCTGTCCGACAGAGGACGTTGTGAGGTCTGACTGCCTTAGGCAGAGCTTGTGCATCCTGTTGCGGTTCATTGTCTGACCTAGCAGTTTGTGTTTCACAAAGGAGGGGTTTGAGTCAAGAACCAGGGTAGACTGTGCTTTGGTACTTTTGTTTTTGTGTACAGATGAACAAATGTTTGTTTTCATTTTACACACAATAGGTGAATCATGTGTTGTGCATACACACATGTCACCAGCTCCTCGTAACATTTTACAAATAAAGTCTGGGTTCAAAAAGTTAGGTTCCTATACCACTTGGGCGGGCAAACCTGTAAAAGTGTGATGTCGTCCCATTTCATCAGGCCCGGATGTGCTTCCCACCTGGGTTTACGAAGAGGTTCTCGGCCAGGCCGCCTGGCGATGAAAAGGCTCCCCATCGCAGGTAGGTCTCTTCTGCGGGGGGCGATGTGTAGCATCCCTGGGAGGGGGGGCAAAAACCCTTCTTGGCAACCTCTCACGGAGGGCTTCTGCCTGCTTTTGCCTTTGCTCCAGCTTTGTCTGGATGCGCTCCAGAGCTCCCCCGAAGAGTCCCGTCGGCTCGATCGGGTGTTGTAGAAAGAGGGACTTCTGGTCTTCTGGGAGGTCCGTCAAAGTCATCCATAGGTGGCGCTGGGCGACGACCATTTCCACCATAGATCTGCCCTGTGTGATGGCTATTGTCTCCATCATGCGCAACACGAAGTCAGAGGCCCTACGGGCCTCCTCCAGGGCCTCGTCCGCGGCCTGTATGTTTGACGTTACCTGGAGCTCCTGGAGCTTCTCTGCCAGGTTTGCCTGCATCATGGTCGAAGCGTTCATCACACGTGCCGCGAGGCCCTGAGCTCGATAACATTTATCGAGCTGTTTTGCCGAAGTGCGGCAGGCCTTGCTAGGCAGTGCTGGTTTTACACCCGCTGTTGCGGGGGCTAGTTGAGACGCCAGGGTCTCCTCTATTTGTGGGGCACTGGCGAGTCCTGCTACCTCCATCCCGACGACATTCAGGAACCGAGAGAGTGGCAGCAGCATGGGAGCTCTGGGTTTAGCCCAGGAGCGCGTGAGCTCCGTGAGGAAATCTGGAAAAATGGGCATTCTTTGACTCGTCGTCGGCTGTTGTTTCGCATAGAAATAAATCCCCGCCAGCCTTTTGACCTGTTGGCGAGGCGTGGGGTCTGGCCACGCGACCTGCAGTACGTCCGTAGCCCTACGACACAAGTCGATTAGAGTAGGGACCAAGGCGTCCATTTCCGGATGTACTGGCACCAGGTTTTGGGAGAAGTCCTCACTTTCCCCCTTGTAACCGTACTCAGCGTCTTGGTCAGATGCTTCAGGCGTCGAGTCCCCGACAGGGACCGACGTTTCCAAACCATTTCCTCCTCCGACCTGACTGCTGCATTCCAGGTCTGTGTTCTCGAGCTCCGGTTCGGGAGCGAGTGGTTCTGTTGGGCCTGTGGCCTTTCGCACCGCAGCGTCACCCACTGTTTTAGCAACGGCGTCCACGTGGCGCTTTCTCACGGCCGCCGACATCTGGCTGCAGTGTGGGCAGGAGTCGGGGGATCCTAGCGCTGTTCTCGTGTGCAGAATACCCGGGCAGACAGGACAGGCCTCGTGGGTGTCCATCGCCAACAGGGAGTAGCCGTAGCCGCTGGGGCAAGGGCGCGAGCGAGGGCACGCTGGCCTGCTGTTTTCTTTGGAATCTTGGTCTTCTGTTTTCCTTTCTCGGGGGCCATGTCCGAGAAGCGTTGAGCTTGTTGCTTTAGTTTCTTTTGTTTGAAGATGTCCTCTCCGTCGCGTCGCTTTCGCTGGCTAGCCTGCTACTTGATTAGCAGGGTAGCAGTGTGACGCAGTTAGCAATGTCGAGCGAAGCAGCTGCGGAAAGAGAAGAAAAGCTTCGAGGTTAGGTAGAAAACGCTGGACTAGCTTTTGCCGGCCCAGCAATATGTAGGAAATTTCTCTGTACGCTCAGCGTAGGGAGCAAGCTCACCTCTGGTCGAGCGATGTGACAACAGAGAAGTCCCACAAAGTTCAGGTTTTAGCGAGGTGAAGGGCAAAAAGAGAAAGTAGGATGGGCGTCCGCGTCTTAAGTACCCAGAGGGCGGGGCCTCTGGGGTGACGCTGACGCCCCCTGCCGTAAAGGCGTGAATGTATTCCTTCAGGTAATCGCGCCGGGGTGCAATTCCCATAGCAATAGTGTTGCACCGAGAGACCTGACTGATAAGGGAACACTCCCTCATGAGGAAGAAACCTTTATCAGAACCAGCTCAGGACAAGCGGCCATCTGCTTCGACCAGCTGGGTTTGAGAGGAACAGGAAGGAGGAACAGATACACAATGGCAGGTCAAGAATCACATTTTAAGATGGAAAAAATACCAAATGAAAACTATTCAATTTTAACAATTCATTTTAGGGAATATGGACAATTTTTCCTCCATTGTAAGTCTATGGCAGCATAACAAGCCAACCCTAACTATATGATTTATCAAAAAGGAAAGACTTCAGCCCAGTCTTCAAACTAGACAATGTGTCAGCCTCACAGACATAAACTGGAAGTTGGTTCCACAAGAGAGGAGCCTGATAACTGAAAGAGCTTCCTCCCATTCTGCTCTTGGAAACTCTAGGAACTGCGATTAATAATAATAATAATGAATTTAATTTATAACGCACTTTTCAATAACAAAAATCTCAAAGTGCTACAAAGTGCAAGAAAAATCAAAGATCAAATAAAAACAAGTGATAAAATCAAGTAAATCAATGATAGTATCAACTAAGATTAAAGGTAAAATCATGTGGAGGCAGAGTAGGCTCGCTTAAAAAGAAAGGTCTTTAAGCCGCTTTTAAAGTCAACCAGTGACTGTGGAGCTCTCAGGTAGTCAGGGAGGGAGTTCCATAGGCGGGGGGCAGCCACACAGAATGCCCGGTCTCCCATGGTCCTTAATTTGGTTCGAGGAATGTGAAGGAGATTACTGTTCTGTGATCGTAGAGACCGGGTGGATGAATATGGTGCAAGAATGTCCTTTAGATAATCAGGTGAAGTTCCGTGTAAGCATTGGTGTGTAATGAGAGCAGTTTTGTACTGAATTCTGTAGGTGACAGGAAGCCAATGGAGGTTATGGAGAATGGGTGTAATATGTTCAAATTTACGAGCTCTCAATAAAATCCTTGCTGCACTGTTTTGAATATATTGAAGCTTCTGAAGGTTTTTGCCAGGGATTCCAATAAACAGGGAGTTGCAGTAGTCGAGCCTGGAGGAGACAAAGGCATGGACGAGTTTCTCAGCATCAGAAAAAGTTAGAGATGGGCGAAGTCTGGAGATGTTTCGAAGATGGAAGAAGCAGGTTTTAAACAGATGCTTAATGTGATTTTCAAATGTAAGATGAGAGTCCATTTTTATTCCAAGATTTGTAACAGAGGTGGAGAGGGGGATGTCTTGTCCAGAAAAGGAAATTGTTGTTATAGTTGATGTTTGTACCTGGTGAGGGGTGCCAATCAGTATGGCCTCAGTCTTGGAGCAGTTTAATTGAAGAAAGTTCTGATTCATCCATGCCCTTATTTCCTCCAGGCAGGTAGAGAGGGCAGTGAGTGAAGATGGAGATGACAATGGGGAAGATGAGGATGCTCCAGTCCTGATGTAAAGCTGTGTATCGTCGGCATAACAGTGAAAAGAAATGTTGAACTGATTAATAATTTGACCTAAAGGCAGCATGTAAAGGGAAAACAGCAGGGGCCCCAGAACTGACCCTTGAGGGACACCACAGGAGACACAGACTGTCTGGGAAGTGGCATTGCCAAGACTAACACATTCCAGCCTATTGGAGAGGAAAGATTTGAACCAGTCCAGGACAGTGTCACAGAGACCGACCTCCACATGAAGACGGTGGAGGAGGATACTATGGTCCACAGTGTCGAAAGCTGCAGTGAGGTCAAGGAGGACAAGGATGGAGGGAGAACCAGTGTCAGCAGCCATGAGGACATCATTGGTAACTCTCAGCAATGCAGTCTCAGTACTGTGAGCTGCTCTGAATCCAGACTGAAACTTCTCATACAGGGAGTGTTGCTGTAGGTGGTCCTGCAGCTGAGCAGCAACTGCTTTCTCCAGCACTTTAGACAGAAATGGGAGGTGGGAAATTGGGCGGTAATTAGAAAAAATGTCGGGATCCAAATTAGATTTTTTCAGAAGAGGCCTAATGATGGCAGTTTTTAGAGGCAGTGGAACATGACCAGATTGTAGAGACTTATTTATTATTTGTGTGATTAATGGGATTATTGCAGAGTGATTGGATTGATTGATAAACCTGCAGTATAAGAATGATGTGCTCTGTTAGGAAAATATGGAACAATAAGATCTGTAATATAAGATGGGGCTAGGTTGTTGAGAGCTTTGTAGGTTAGAAGTAAGATTTTGAATTCAATTCTGGATTTGACAGGGAGCCACTGGAGAGAAGCTAAAACTGGAGAGATATGATCTCTCCTACTAACTCCAGTTAAGACTGGCAGCAGCATTTTGGATTAACTGAAGACATTTTAAAGAAGTGTTTGGACACCCAGATAACAAACCATTGCAATAATCCAGTGTAGACGTGACAAATGCATGAACCAGTTTTTCTGCATCATTTTTAGATAAGAGGTTTTTAATTTTAGCGATATTACGCAGCTGGAAGAAGGTGGTTCTAGTAATGTTACCATTAATACCATAAATTTTAATTGTGGAGCTAACACCATTACCTCCTGAACCAACAGTAAATACATTAGCTCAGGAGCTAATGAAAAGCTGAGTCATTTCTCTATTTTCCTCTCTGTCAACACTATCTGGTTCAAATTACAGGGCTGAAAATGAGATAATGTTCAAAACTAACATTTTCGTTGGATGGCGTTTGCACTGGAGCAACCTCTCAATGTCATTTACCCAGAAGGCATTGCAGCATAAATAAAATGGCAACATGTGTGTATCATTAATATTAAAAAAACAAAAACTATGAAAACTAAACAACCGTATTTTAACAGTCTCATTTTTATAACTGAAGTAATCGCAGATGAAATAAAGTCTATTGCTGCAGTTGGTCTAAGATGAAAGCCTCAGTGCTCAGTTTTTATACCATTGAACTTCTTTGGCTCTCAGTGTGAAGTTTCAGCTCAACCTAAACTATCTAAATGTTTCCAAACTAAACTCAAAGAAGAAGATCCTGGACACACGCTTTCAGTTGGACTGACCATCAAATCATCTGATACAAAAACCACACACCAACTCAAATGTGACTGATATTATCCCTCCTGCAAGCCCTGCGCCTTCTGCAACCTGATTCTGTGCGTGTTCAGACTCACCAACCCCGAGCATGTGGACAGAGCCACCGAGGAGTTGACCCCTGACCTCAGCGACCCCTGGTAAAAGCAGTGGTCGTCCTGGTGGTAGGCCCTCAGGCGTTTGGTGCTGTTCTTTCCCAGGACCTGTATTGTAAAACCCGGTGCCATCAGGCTCTCTGACGCCTCCCTCAGCTCCATGTGGAAGTCCTGACCCAAGCCCGAGAGCCGGAAGTGGACCGTTGCACTGCTGCTGCCGGTGTTTGATGAGCCTGCAGTCAGGGACCTACGTCTTCTGCGTTTGTGGTGCTCAATTTCATGAGAGATGTACGCACCTTGGTGGTTGACTTCATATGGAGTTACAATTTCATATTCTAGGAGAATAGAACGATAAGGACAAAATGAACACACGTTGTGTTAGAACACAGACAACTAAAAGCACAGATTTTCACACAAGTCAAAACAGCAGAACCGTATGAAGAAATTTTTTGGGGATTTTTGTCAAACCTTTGCTTTGTGGTGGCCACAAATGTCTTGAAACCAGCAGAAGACTTACACTTTCACGTTTATTTAAAAAGTGCAATGTTTCTTATAAGTGATTGTGTAAATCATTTGTGACGCAATAACTTAAACTGCATTGTTCTGTTGAGTGCTCATGAGTCCTGCAGGAATGAGATGAGTGAGATGTGCTGTAGGAGTGACAGATAGCTTCAAGGTGGAGGTGGGAGTGCATCAAGGATCGGCTCTGAGCCCCTTCTTGTTTGCTCTGGTGATGGACCGACTAACAGATGAGGTCAGGCAGGAATCCCCATGGACTATGATGTTTGCAGATGACATTGTGATATGTGGTGAGAACAGGGAACAGGTGGAAGAGAACTTGGAGAGGTGGAGGTATGCACTTGAAAGAAGAGGAATGAAAGTCAGCCGTAGTAAGACAGAGTACATGTGTGTGAATGAGAGGGAGGCTGGTGGAACAGTGAGGCTACAAGGAGCAGAGGTCACAAAGGTGCAGGACTTCAAGTACTTGGGGTCCACTGTCCAGGAAAATGGAGAGTGTGAAAAAGAGCGTCCAGGCAGGATGGAGCGGATAAATAAAACTTCAGAATTGATTTGTGACAAAAGGTTTACAGCAAAGGTCAAAGGAAAAGTTCACAAGACAGTCTGAAAAAGGTAAGTCTGGTCCTCTGGACATTCAAAAAAACAAAACAAAAAACAAAACAAAAAAAATTGTAGAAACGTTTCGTCTTTCATCCGAAAGACTTCCTCAGTCTGGGGAGCTGTATTCGTCTCAGTCTTGTAAATAGCACCTTCTCATAGTGGATCAACAAGTTTGCTGCTGACAGCCAAAACTAGCTGCTCACATGATTAAGGAGGACCATCAGCCTGACCATGTGAGCAGCTGGTTTTGGCTGTCAGCAGCAAACTGGTTGATCCATTATGAGAAGGTGCTATTTATAAGACTAAAGCCCCTTTCATAAGACAGGTCGGTCCGGCTTTTATGCATGTTCAAGCCTCCAACGAGCATTCAGAAAACACGCAAACGCGGTTTGGCGGATTAAATTGACGCGCCTTTGATCCCCCTCTGACCCGCCACGGTTCATAGTGTCAGCCCCGGATCTGAGCCGGCAGACCCACTTCTGAATGCAAGACGCGCGATCCGCGCTCAGAATACAGATGCCATCAGTGTGCGACCACAGTCAACAGGCAGATTTATATTAAAAATGACACGAAACCACTGTATAAACTAGTTTCGCTGTTTTTCCCCCTCTAGCAGCGGCGCAGCGCGCTGAGTGTGTGTGCGTGTGAGTTTGAATAGGTTCTATTTGGGGTCTCGTGAACACGTTTGTGTGTGTGTGTGTGTGTGTGTGTGCGCGCGCGCGCGTCCATTTATTTATTGCTGAGGAAATATTTAAAATAACACGACACGACTGTAAGCTAGTTTCGCTGTTTTTCCCCCTCTAGCAGCGGCGCAGCGCGCTGAGTGTGTGTGTGTGTGTGCGCGCGCAGCCAGCTGTCCCATTTATTTATTACTGAGGAAATATTTAAAATAACACGACACGACAACTTGTACACATCTGTCCCACAAAAAATACGTTGCGGTTCAGTTCTGCTCAGCTCCACGCCTCTTTGAAGCCGCGCTGCAGCTGATCATATGAACACGTTTCTTTGAGCGGGACATGCCCGCCTTCAACTGTTGTCTTATGAATGACCTGGGGAGGGTTAAATCCGGACTGGTCTGTGCGGGAATAGCGCGGGTTTGATTTATGAAAGGGGCTTAAGACTAAGCTGAATACAGCACCTCAGACTGAAAAAGTCTTTCGGATGAAAGACGAAACGTTTCTACAGTTTTATTTGTTTTGTTTTTTGAATGCCCAGAGGACCAGACTTAACTTTTTTAGTTTTCTACCTGGATTATTGAGCATGCATCAGGATATTTACAAGAAAGTGGTGAGACCAGCTGTTGTATGGTCTGGAGACAGTGACACTGATAAAAAAAGACAGGAGAAAGAACTGGAAGTAGCAGAAATGAAGATGTTGAGGTTCTCCTTAGGAGTGACAAGGATGGATAAGATCAGGAATGAGATCATCAGAGGTACAGCACATGTTGAACAACTGGGAGATAAAGTTAGGGAGGCCAGACTGAGATGGTTTGGACATGTCCAGAGGAGGGACAGTGGGTATATTGGTAGAAGGATGTTAGAAATGCAGCTGCCAGGAAAAAGACAGAGGAGGTATATGGATGCAGTTAGAAAGAACAGGACAGAGGATGCAGAGGACAGAGTGAGAGGAGGATGACTCGCTGTGGAGACCACTGAAGAGGGAAAAGCTGAAAGAAGAAGAAGTTTCAGGATATTGATCCAATCTAGATCTATATTTATGTAATTCCCTAAAATGTTCTGAGTTTTAAAAATGTGTTCTTGGAAATGTTATCTTCTATGATGTAGTACTTATTTTGCTTTATTCTCTAAACATATGTTGTTGTTTTAAACTTGAAAGTTTAATTCAGAATTTGTTACTGCATTCATGATGATGATGATGATAATAAAATCATGCCCAAATAATTCTTTCTCGCAAACATTTTATTTTCTAATTAGCCTAATAATGCCAATAATTAGTTTAAGGTATTGAAGTGTTTAATTCTCATAGTTCTCTTTGTGCACATGGAAATACTTTTTCTTTAATAATTTAATTAAATCTTTCTTTTTAAACATGTTAAAGTGTTTCATAATAATTCTGATTCAGCATTTTTCTTCTGGATTTTGAATTGTTCTTTCTCTAATTTTAGTGGTTTCTGTGTTCTTCCCTGTTCCATTTTTGCTTCCTGCAGAGAAATAATTTGATCTTTCTCTAAACATCTTTTGAACATCTTTTCAAGTCAACACAATGTGCCTTTTCAAATGAGGACCACTCGCTGCATTAGCCAGAGTTCATTAGTGTGTTACAGCTAAATTAATCACTGCAGCCTTTTCCTCTATGGCAGGCTGTGTTGACACATTTAAACTGAATAGGAGACATTTTTTGGTCGTGCAGAAATAAAAAGGCACACAAACATCTGAGCGCAATCTTTTCTTGTTTAAATGTTTATGTAGTAAAATGGGGAGACTGTTAAAAGAAAACCAGACAATATATATATATATATATTTTCATGCAAATCTACATAAATAAATCCAACATGCTGTTCTTGTGGTCAGTCTGAACTTATTGGATGCTAATAATCTACTACAATATAATAAATATTGCAACGTCTGTTTGGAGGAAGCCATGGAGAATGACTTCCGTACGGCTTCGAGGCGATTCTGGTCCACCATCCGGCGTCTCAGGGGGGGAAAGAGGTACGAGACCAACACCATTTATGGTGGAGGTGGCGTGCTGCTGACCTCAACTCGGGATGTTGTGAGTCGGTGGGCGGAATACTTCGAAGACCTCCTCAATCCTACTGGCACGTCTTCCACTGAGGAAGCAGAGCCTGGGGACTTTGGGTCGGGTTCTCCGATCTCTGGTGCTGAGGTCGCCGAGGTGGTTAAAAAGCTCCGCGGTGGCAAGGCTCCGGGGGTGGATGAGATTCGCCCGGAGTTCCTTAGGGCTCTGGATGTTGTAGGGTTGTGTTGGCTTACGCGACTCTGCAATATCGCGTGGACATCGGGGGAAGTTCCCTTGGATTGGCAGACTGGGGTGGTGGTTCCCCTATTTAAAAAGGGGGACCGTAGGGTGTGTTCCAACTATAGGGGGATCACACTCTTAAGCCTCCCTGGTAAGGTCTATTCAGGGGTTCTGGAGAGGAGGGTCCGTCGGATAGTCGAACCTCGGATTCAGGAGGAGCAGTGTGGTTTTCGTCCTGGTCGTGGAACACTGGACCAGCTCTACACCCTCAGCAGGGTCCTGGAGGGTGCGTGGGAGTTTGCCCAACCAGTTTACATGTGTTTTGTGGACTTGGAGAAGGCATTCGACCGCGTCCCTCGGGGGGTTCTGTGGGGGGTACTCCGGGAGTATGGGGTACCAGGCCCTTTGATAAGGGCTGTTAGGTCCCTGTACGACCGGTGTCAGAGCTTGGTCCGCATTGCCGGCAGTAAGTCAGGCTCGTTTCCGGTGAGAGTTGGACTCCGCCAAGGTTGCCCTTTGTCACCGATTCTGTTCATAACTTTTATGGACAGAATTTCTAGGCGCAGCCAAGGTGTTGAGAGGATCCGTTTTGGTGACCTTAGAATCGCTTCTCTGTTTTTTGCAGATGATGTGGTCCTACTGGCTTCATCAGTTCGTGATTTACAACTTTCACTGGAGCGGTTTGCAGCCGAGTGTGATGCGGCCGGGATGAGGATCAGTTCCTCCAAATCCGAGGCCATGGTCTTGAGCCGGAAAAGGGTAGCATGCCCTCTCCGGGTCGGGGAGGAGGTCCTGCCCCAAGTGGAGGAGTTTAAGTATCTCGGGATCTTGTTCNTTGCACCTCGTTCCCTTCCTTCAGGGAACATGAGTTATGGTGCATAACTTTCAGTTCCCTTTCAGTCATGTCTCTCGGTGCAACATATGCTATGGGAACGTAATTCATTCACGCCCTTGAAATGCTCAGTAAAATGCATGCTAGTGTGAACGTCTGCCCTTGTTCAGCAGGCATCTCAAGGCTACTTTCTACTGTGTGTTAGAAAGGACAGCCTGAGTGACATCACACGCAGTAACATCCAAACTGTAATGCTTTGCAAAAGTGTTTATTGAGCTCCAGTTCGCAGCAGCACAAATGTCTGCAACTGGTACACCCTTGAACAGTGACCACGAGGTGGCCAAGCCCCGAGTAGAGTGAGCGTGCACTCCAGAGGGCACCTGTTGGCCTTTGCTACTGTAAGCCCTTTTTATGGCCTTAGTCACCCAGTGTAAAGCCTCGGATATAGTCGCGCTTTGGTCCGCAAGCTGGAGCGCGCGTGCTGCGCGCGCACTGTGCATGCGTTTATAGTGTGGCACGGCAGCGCATGGCAAAGTGCTGTTCTTTTACTGACCAGCAGGTGGCAGTACCCTCTAAAACCTGTGCATATGTTGCAAGAAAGGGTGTAGAAGAAGAAATCTACCGTAGAAGAAGAACTGTTTGAAATCACACAACAAAAACAAATGGCTTTCCGCTCGCTCGGGGAATTTAATACATTTGAATCACATAAAAAACATTCCTCCATGCGTCGCGACGCCGTTTCCACGACCACAGCGGCGCAGACAGCTGCAGGCTCTGGCGTGAAGGCTGTCGGTGAGGTCCCTACCCGACCTGTCAATCAATTTGGCGCGCGCGCTAGGCTTGCGGAGCTTCAAAATCTGGGAGGTGCACGACCACGCGCGAAACCAACGCGCTGGCCAAAGCGCGGGGGCGGGGACTTCACGATTGCGTCACTTTGGCCGCGCGCCCTATGCGACGCGTCAACTATATCCCAGGCTTAAGAGGCATTGCTTTGATAGGGCCTTTCCGGTAGCAGGTGCTGCAAAGCACACAAACAGTTGATTTGTTTTTCTCCATTCGGCTGTTCTCTGCATGTAAGTGCTTAAAGCTCTCACAGGGCAGAGAGCCTTCAGCCTTTCCTGTTCCTGATTGAGGACAGGAGCAGGTGGAAAAGAGGAGAGATCAAAGTCCAGAGTTCTAGGGTTTAAAGTTAGGACCTTGGGGATATATGCGGGATTAGGCCTTAAGGTGACATTTGACCCATCAGGGGCGAATCTGGTACACATTGGATGTACAGACAAGGCATGGAGGTCACCCACGCGTTTCGCAGAGCAAAGGGCCAGGAGTAGAACGGTTTTATAAGATAATAAATCTATCTTAATCTCGCTCAGTGGCTCGAATGGGGGATCACAGTCCGACCACGGCACCATTCCGGTTCTTTTTGTTCCCAGATGGAGAGGAAACTCACACAAACTCAATAAAATCAAGAGAGGTAAATTATTTTTACCATTTAATGTATGTAAGGCAGGAAAAATTACAAGCTCAGTGCTGAGGCGTCCGTCCGACCTGTCGCAACCCAGAACCGGAAGCCCCATGTAAAAGAACGCCCCATGGCTCCTGAATTAAGAGTTTTTATTAATGCTTTTCTGACTAAATTTTTATCAATTTTTATGTTGAGAGTCAACACTAATGGAGAGAAAACATTTTAGTTTAGTGTCAAGATGTATTAAACTAGCCTTGAAGTGGGGGGTTTTGTGTGGCTTTGCTTCAAAGGCCCAGAGTTTCTTTGAATGATAAGGGTCCCATCCTTCTTCGAAAAACTGGTCTTTGATGAATGGTTACATATCGCCCATCTCACTTCAAGCCTTGCAGTTCTTCTGAAAGGGAGTGAGGCAAACAATGTGTTTCCATGCATCTCACAGCCAAGTATGTAAGATGTTGATGAGTTGCAGTTTTCAGTTAAGGGCAAACTGACCCGTGCCTAACACCGCTTTGCACTTCAAAACATAGTGTTGCTCAAGATGAAGTGAAGTCATCACATCCACAAGGTATAAATGATGAGTAGCACACTTAGAGTTTTTGAGGGTCTGCTACGAGTCCTGATCAGACGTCGAGCTGCATGATGTATATTCCACGCCAAACTGTGACGGCTCTCCCAGTTGTGTCAAAGGTGAGGAATAATGAGTTACATCAATGCCTAAGTTTGTATGTACGGTTAGTACTGTGGCGAGGTTAAATAGACACGTTTATCTTAGCAGGAAAACTGTTTGACTTGTATGTTTATTGTATATCTGAGGCGATGTACACAACTGTATGTTTTGTCTTTGTTGTTTCCTTTTTCTGTCACAAGACTTCTTTAATAAATATTCATTATTTTTAATTAAGTCTGATGTGTGTGAACTTTTTTCCAAACGGCCGTGCCTATCCTAAAACGAACCTGATTTAAAATATGATAAAACATTAACCATTTGGGTTGATCTGAAATATCATAGAACAGCTCCGCCTTCATATATGGGCGAGCAAAGCCTATCAGAGTGAATCAGTGGGGTGACTATGTGTAACCTCGCTGGTTTTATCTGTTTCTGATGGATACCTAGGGTGATATGCAACTCTAGGTGTTGAAAGTAAGCAAAAAGAAAAAAGACTCCTTATTGGGTGTTGACGCTGGGATCGCTTTTTGTGAGCAGCTGAGGCTGGTCTGATCTGGTCCGAACCAGGTTATAAGTCAGATTAGACCAGACCGGGCCTCAAGCAAGGTTAAACTTCTAACAAGGTTCAAGCTGCCATTGAAGAAGTAATGACTTAAGACAAGTCAGTCAGCAAGGTGTTCAAAAGCAGTCTAAAAGAAACATCTACACCTACCAAAACAAGACATTTGAGCTGATACGACAAACCCAAATCTCTTGCAGAGACTTTCAATCGGTAACAGTTTCAACAAGTAGCTGGGAGCTAAAAGCCCTGAGCTTCTTTCCTCTCTGTGGTAATAAAACTGAACTTGAGTCTCCTCCAAGGAGAAATATTAGGCGACAAGAGAGGGAAGGTGAGTGACCCAGTGGTGGTCAGTCAAGGGAGGAGTGTCGATCAAGACTGTGGTTATCACCCGCTTCAACAGCTGCACTGCCCTTTGAGCAGGTCTCTGAGCATCCACAGTAATATGGCTCAGAGAACGACTGGTGCTCGATCAAGCTGAAAATGTGCACGCCCCAATGGTTTTCTATGAAAATCACTAAACAACCTTAACTCAGCCATATTTCATAAGTTCTGTGGGGCACTCACCTCCATGCATGAGGCGGCATCAACTTGAAGAGATCTCAGATTTATGCCGAACTGGACAAATGGCAGCAACAGGAAGAAGTGCCGGTTGATCTTGTTTACATTTTTGGAAAAATTAATTTTCTTTTCAGATGCCATCACTTTTTTTTGCAACATACCAGTGACCTTTAACTAAACAACTATAAACCAATACATACAGTACTACGGATACTTTTAAATATTCCATTCAAATCAAATGTATTTATATATTTAGCACATAAAAATCAACTGCTATTGACAAAAGAGCTGCCCACAAAACAACAAATGGGGAAAAAGATAATACCAAACACAGATACAAATAAATAAATAAATAATAAAGACAAATTAAACCATTAAAATTATGCAATGGTGATTTTATATTTTTATTGTACTGTACTGGGGTGTGCATGTGGTTAAACATGGATACATACATTCCATAAAGTAAATTTATGCACTGAAAACAAGTATCTATACTTGTTTATGTGAATGATTAAATTAGATATACTGTATTTGCATTAAGAAGCCTAGACATCGGTTACTCCATTATACACACCATTTTATATGATTTTGCAATAATAAAAATAAAAAAGGGAAACAGAACAATATAAACAGTGTGGTATGTATTTAAAAAAATGTAAGTGAAGTAAAATTTCAGTCATAAACAATAAAACTACCAGTATTAAATAAGGCTAGGATATCAGCCATATTAATAATGAGCCTGAAGGTTGCATAGATTTTTATTTAGGCAACTAATAACACATAACTAATATATACATTCCACACGTTAACAATTGCTCAGTTTGCTAAAAGCAATTGCAGTCATATTTTGGTTCATTGGGAAGGTCACTTTTTATTTTTTTGAATTACTTTGCTCCAGTGCATGCTGGGTAATTAGATATTAGGCCTAAAGTCATGCCTTCCAGATATGTTTTGCTACTTTTGTGGCCAACATTACATCACTGAAAACTTACGGAAGAGAGGAGAGGAGCATGCACAGATTTTTACTTGAATCTATAATTCATCACAGCACAGGCTACAATATTGCACCTGGGAATTACCAAAGGGTGCAGTGTGGAAGAACATTATTTAACTTTATTGTTCCTCTATGAAACAGGAACAGCATTATAACCAACACCAGAACATGGAGTTTCAGGGGAACAGGTATGAGGAAGGAAATTGAAAGACTTATTCATCAGATCAATATTATTTCCTTTGCTACTCTGCAAAAACACAATATTTCCCTCCCATGTGTGTGTTTCTGTTTTGTTATTTTTTTTATTTCAGTTTATGAAATCTTAAAACATAAAAAAATGCATATCCTTCACAGCCTTCCATTGACTTTCCATGATTTGTCTAGGTAAATTTCTCACCTAGAGCTGCATTTTTTGAATACTGTATGAAAAATGGGATTTTATTTCTTAACAAACTAGGATCTTTTACATAAATAAAAGTTTTATATACTATCTACTGATCAACTGAAAATATTATTCCAAGTCTTCTTGTTTGTGAGTGGCTGTGAAGCCATCTGCATATTTTATTCTGTTTGGCAAAACACATTTTATTTGAGCACCAATACAATATAGAGCTTTGGAGCAGACGTCACTGTGTGGGGGCGTGTCAGGGGCGTGTCGGGGCGTTCCCGTCTCGACCGCCATCTTTGTTGCCCTCATAAAAAATAAAAGAAATTCAGGAGATTTTCCATTGTTTTCACGCTGTATCTTCCGTCACGATTCTGAAAAGCAGGCAAAATAAAGTGGACTGTATCCTAATAATCTTCTCCCAGGTGAGAAAAAAAAACTACATGAAAAAAATCGGTATAATTGGAAATGTTGCCCGTTTGAAATAAATAAATAAATGGAGCAGAGACCCGGAGTAATACTTGCCTCCACTGACATTCCCAGTCATTTTAGCAGACCTGGTCTGTGTCAGTGTTTACACCACAAATAATTTTTATAATTCCAATTCACTGGGAGAGCTGGTCCAATCTATGAACAGCTGGGTAGATGATTTGGACATTTTTAAAGCCCCCAGATTGTAAATACATTGAAGGTACGTTGTTGGCTCATTAATTTTACATAAATTATTAATATACATGTCTTTCAGAATCAATCAACCTTCTGTATGCTATTAGTATTAAAACTTGTGAACACTTAATTTTTTTATAGGATTTTAACTGATTTACAAAGCTCCAAGTAGAAAATTGCCTTATTTTTAATGACTTGAGCTTGTCTAATGACATGTAGACAAATCTTGATTAGATTACTTTATATATAATAAGTATTAAGATGCATATATATTATAGACAAATGTTTCTGTCTTTTCATTCACCATTTTAATTGTGTGTTCACAGGTTCTGCTCTCTGAGTCATGAGGGTGATGCATTAAAAATGCAGCTAGCAGTACAAAATCCAACTCCTGAACATGGAGCATCTCCTGATGGACTCTGTGTGATCGCTGCTGCCTGGAGAAAGTTCCCTTACAAATATGAGACATGCTGCATCCAGCAGGCAGGGGAGGCAGGAGATGAAGTTCACCTGAAGAAGCATCGTCCACCTGCACAGGTGCATAATCAAACCACTGTGACCTTGTGTGGACCCACACAGCCATAGCTGGACGTCTGCAGAAAGCATGAAGCTTCCTAAAGATATTTCTCAGTTTGTTCTCCAGCTTCAAGGGATACATAATTATGTAAATCATGCTGTATATTTGCACATTTTTGTGTAGCAATTTTTCTATAAAATGTATTAACTTACACAATGTCCATCACATTGTTACTAGAAATGTTTAATTACATCAAATGTTTACTTCAAAATGGATGTTTCATTTTATGTTTATTTCTTACCTGAAATTCATTCATTCAACTTTTATTTGGACAGGTTAATCCCTGTTAATGAAATTTGTTAATACATCAAATGTTTACTACAAATGTGATCAATTTCATCATGTTTACATGTTAGTGCTGAAGTAAATATTTCATAAATGTTTACCATATTAATTTTTATTAAATGAGAAAAAACAACCACTTGTTATTATTCAACTGTAAAAATATTTCAAAACAACGAGTCCAGCAAATATAATTTTTTTTCTCCAGTCTACATTTTACATACAGCACATACACAATCTGAAGAAGTGTCTCCTCTTCACTTTCACATGTAAGCACCAGTATAGTTAACTGGTGTAGTTCTATGTAACATTTTATATTTGTTTCTCATGCAACCAGTGATACTTTCCACATGAATTCTAAGGTGTGCTCATGTGTTTTCAAAATCATTAGTATCAAGTGGAAATCTCCCTTTAGTGAATGATGGGATTTTAACTTCAGCACATCATTCATTTATACTGTACTTTTGTTGGCTGTAACTGGGACCCTGTGTACACAGTTTCATTCCACCTCACGTACAACATGTGATGTGAATGACAATAAAGAACCTTGACTCTCACACAGGCTGCAGGTGAGCTGAGAGTTGTCCTTAACGCATGCTCTGAGGGCTGCAGGTGAGCTGAGAGTTGTCCTTAACGCATGCTCTGAGGGCTGCAGGTGAGCTGAGAGTTGTCCTTCATGCATGCTCTGAGGGCTGCAGGTGAGCTGAGAGTTGTCCTTAACGCATGCTCTGAGGGCTGCAGGTGAGCTGAGAGTTGTCCTTAACGCATGCTCTGAGGGCTGCAGGTGAGCTGAGAGTTGTCCTTAACGCATGCTCTGAGGGCTGCGCCTTGTTCCACACGTCTGCTCTGAACGTTGCCGTTAACTAATGGACTCAACGCTGTTTGTTAGCTAAATATCTGGAAAGATTTTGATGAAACGTTGAGAGGGACCCTGTGTACACAGCTTCGTTCCACCTCACGTACGACATGTGATGTGAATGACAAGAACCTTGACTCTCACACAGTCTAATATCAAAGCCTCTGTCAGATAACAACGTCCTTCTGTTATGAGCTTGTCACCTCCATCCCTTGAAGAGAAAAAGACACAGGTATTAGAGTTTTGTGTGACACATTAAACAATGATGACAAAACAAGGAAGTCCTATTTAATACTTTAAATTTACTTTTTCCAGCTGGTTTTTATTCAGCTCTGACCTGTTCTGTAACAGATGACTACTACCTTTCTGTTTGTGCATGAAGAAATTGTTTTATGTGGTACTACCTGAGCAACATGGACGGTGTACAGTATTTGTAGTTGCTGGTCCTGCTTCTCCATCTGCAGCTTCACTGAGCTCTTCTGGAGTTTTCATTCATTTCATATGAAGTTTTGCCTTGACAAGGATAGATCAGAACACAGATCAGTATTAATACAGTAACAGTGACAACACTACAAACTTTAAACAGTTTATTTCACAATAACACAGCTGTCCACTCTGTCTAAAATCAGACTACGTTATATAAAAAATATAAACCCAACCTAAACTAGGCTGACCCACTTCTATGAACTAAACACCCGGACAAAATCGTGGCAAAAATTATGGCACAACTCCAACAAAACGAATTTATACACTCACCAGGATGTCTGGAACAAACTAGCAGTTATTTTGGGACATGGAGAAAGTTATATCAGGACGTTTCACCGCTGATTTCAGGACATTCATCTCCTTTTTGTTAGGTCCGACACATGAGCTCCCTCGCGCTGCTTCCAGCAGGAAACAGAAACTGAAAGTCCGTTTTCTATCTACTTTCAGGTCGTGTGACCGGACATTACATCCAATAACACAGCATGTTTAGACCATTGCAAAACTGTTACAACCTTCTTAGATTCTAACAAAAAAACGAGAGACAGAGCTTCTTTTAGAGGGCTTTTAAAATGGCGATTTCAATCCCACAATGCTGTGCGCCGTGGACCATCATGCTTTGCGCCGCGGACCGTGACGTCACGCTCCAAAGCTCTATAACACTCTCTCCAGTAGCTGGGGTATTAAAATGCCATAAATAAAATAAGATGTAACCACTGTGCTGTCACCCATAGAATGGTGAGCATCTTGAAATCTAGATGATTCTGAGAGAGAAAACTACAACACAATGCACATGCACCGGGCAAAGGTGCTCCCCTTCAATTATACATACATTTACATCTTGATGAACTTGTGAAAATTTTTCCAGGAGACGAGAAATGATGAATAATGAACGCGGAGGCCTCCACCTCTGTTTAATGATGGACGGTTTCTTTTCACAAAGATGGCCTCCTTTACTCCTCTCTCAAACCATCATTCCTCTTTATCCTCTCTACCTTTTCTTGACCACAGTATAAGACTGCTTGAACCGAAGGATGGATAGTGAGGGAGTGAGCAGTGTGTCTCTTTGAAAAAAAAAATGGGAGGGAGGCCTCTTGACGTGACATGGGCTGTCTTTCCTCAGTTCTCAAAATGGCGGATGCTTGGTGTGGTTTGAGCTCTTTAGCATAGCATTTTTCACACAAAGCTTTTAATTTAAAAAAATCAGAAAACAAGTTATCAGCTTCTTTTTGCAGAGAAAAAAACTTTTTACACGAAGGCACGGGTTTCAAGTGTGAATTTTGGAGCTTCAACAAAACAAAGGGTTTTTTCCCCCGAGGTCGGCCTGTTAGCTTAGCTCGTAGCTTAGCTTCTCAGCTTAGCTGTTTTTACCGATTCAAAAAAGTGATTTTGGATGGTTTCAATTCGTTCAAGCTTTATTTATACAGGTGAATCCCAATGAGCCACAAGGACTCATTTACAAGACTTGATTTCTTAACAAAGAGTGATGACAACAGTGAATAACAACGACAACAATAGACAGTCATAAAATATGCATTCAAATTTAAGTTTCTCTATTTTTTGGATTTCAAAGAGAAAAGAGAAAGGGAGGGGTCAGTGAAGAGCACCAGGGTTGAGCCTTTTGCCATCTGGTGTCTTCAGTAGAAAGAGAGAGACACAAAGAAACAATAAAGCCGATAAATGAAAATGAGGTGGATAATTTTTGTTGATTATTTGCATGTGGTACATGTGATGAAAACGAGATTATGTACACAGGGTCCCAGTTACATCCAACAACAAATGCAAGAGAAAAAAAAGAAAAAGAACAGTAATAACATCTAGGATTAACTAAGAAAAACATCAACTAGTAATACACTAAGCCCTAATGTAGTGGAAAAACATCATTATAAACAGCAGCACGAACATGAGTCTGTAT
>JBBPBX010018134.1:9409-22327 GCA_038048925.1 Garcialebias charrua
GTGAGCCCGTTCGGTCCATCAGTGAAATGTTTTGGGGTCAGCAGACCTGCAGGTTTTCACTGTGGGCTGGGCCCGGCTGCTTTCAGCACCACCGGGAAGCGGACAGCTCCCCTCTCATTTGGAGTCGCGTCGCGCGCGTTTAGGCGCTCTTTAAAGGCTGAGTTATACTTTCGCTTTGGTCCGCAAGCTGGAGCGCGCGCCCCGCGCGCGCACCGAGCCGTGCGGCTCCGTGCGTTTATAGTTTCGCCGGCGGCGCATGCCAAAGTGCTGTTCTTTGAGCCCAGTCCACTGCAAAAGTCAACGGTGCGGCGCGCGTGGCGCGCGCACTAGGCTTGCGGAGTTTCAAAAATTCGGAGGTGCGCGACACGCGCCAAGACGTCGCGCGGGGCCAACGCGCAGGGGGCGGGGACTGCGAAATCGCGTCACTTCTGGCGCGCGCCCCTCGCGCGCGGCGCGACGCGTCAAGTATAAATCAAGCTTAACCCCCCACCCCCTCCTCTTCTTCCTCTTCCTCCACTTCCTCCTCTCCCATAGCGCCATTCACGTCTGGCCCACTTATATCTCAAGTAAAAGCCAAACTTAAAACAACAGCAAGGGCAGAATTTGATGACATTTAAGACGCCCCACTTATAGGCTCCAAGGAGAAATGCCTACATTCTGCTGCTGAAGTCAGAAAAAGCGTTAAATACAAAAACAACGGACTTTATTTGTAACAGAAAACGTTTCGCCCTCTATCCAGAGGGCTTTCTCAATTCAAAGAGCAGGCTGTGTCAGAGTGGAGTTATAACAGGCTGAGATGACACACATTTACATAGGTTTGTTGAGTGTGTCATCTCAGCCTGTTATAACTCCACTCTGACACAGCCTGCTCTTTGAATTGAGAAAGCCCTCTGGATAGAGGGTGAAACGTTTTCTGTAACAAATAAAGTCCAGTTGTTTTTGTATTGAACGCTTTTTCTGATTTTACATTTTCCCATGTTTTTGAGTCTCCTGAACGCACCACAGCAGCAAAGTTGCAGCACATATGATCGTTTTAAGTAGTGGAAGAATCAGAGCTTGTTGCACAAGTCGCAGTGTAATGACTCAGCGCTGCACCTGTCCTGCAGAGCCTCATCTGAAGGGGTGAGACCCCCAACACCTCTGGCTGCATCCACCTGCAGGCACCACGCGTTGAAGTAAAACCACAAACAAAGGACACAGACTCTTCACAAACTCTTCTGTTTAAATTTAATGTAATGCTTCATGGCCAAAAACGAGCTTGGCGTCAGAGTAAAGTTAAGAATCTTGTAAGAAAGAAACATGACAAATAGACCAAATTCTTTCAATGTTTCAATAGAATATATGAGACGGGCAAGTCACCTCACAACATGTCGGTCAATAATTGTTATTTGTTGCAAAGCAAACATTTAAATTTAAATTTAACAGTATATTGCTACCATATACATGCATGATTGATATTACATTTTTTATTCACATTAGGGGTTGGGGTTACATACACACTACATACTTTGTATTTAAATGTTGATATACCTTGAAAAACATGTTTATAGTGGTAAATAGTGAGTCATGTCATAAAAATATAATAGTGCAGTGAGTTATTATCACCTGATGTGGTGAGTTGACATCAGTGCAGTGAAGTGACGTTAGCCACAAACAAGCTCTATGTCTACATTGGTTTTTATTGTGCTTTTTAAAATCACATATTCCCAATAAACCCTCTTGAGTTTGTGCAATCCGACGTTTAAACCATTTACTAGGTTTAAGCTTCAAAATAAGCAGCAATCTTTCGTTGTTAGATGTTTAAATACAGGGTTTAAAGGGAGGAGACAGCAGCTTCAGTTGTCCAATTCACTCTTTAAATATGTAAGATTATTTTTGAAGAGCAGATTAGCTCAGAAATAAACAGCAAGGATTATTTTTACTTGATTCTAAACTGAAATTATAGAAAAAAAGTCTTTCTTTAATTGGCCATTTCGTTAGCAGTGCTAGAGCAGTCACTAGGTCGTTAGGTCAATTGGTAATTGTCTGTGTGCGTGAGTGAGCATGATGAGGACCTTTTGATGGACTGGTGTCCTGCGTTCACTCCCAATAACTGCTGGCACCAGCTTTCCTGGTGGAAACGGGTGCAGATAATAAAAGAACTGACGGATGTAGCGTTGCTGTTTGGTAGTTGGTGAGGACTCGAGTGTGTAAAAGCAGGTCGCAGACAGGGTTTTGTCCAAAGAAGGAATTAAGAACAAGAAGCTAAATGAGCAGACGTGACAAATACGACATGATCTGACCAGGACTGAGTAAAACCAGAACGCCTACATTTACTGGATGGGGTGAGTGAAAACTGGTGTACTGATTACAAGAGACAAACGTTACATTCAGAAAAGACAATGAGCTGGACAAAATTAAAACACTGAAATATGCTGATATACCTGAAAGAGACGTCCAAACCAAGGGGAGCTCAAACCAGAACCCCCCAAGTTATGACAAAATACTGCTTAGGTGTTGAATTTCAGCTTTAAAAAAAAAATCATTATTCTCTGCATGTTCAGACACTTTTCTATTTTCAGCTTAAAGTCTCTTGTGCCTATAAGGTTTCCACTGTGGCTCCTCTTTCTTATCCAAGTCTATTTTTGTCTTGTTCCTCTCCTCCTCCCTTTCCCGTCCTGCACACTTCACACACATCTACACACCTATAGGTTCTACTGGGATTTTTCAATGTTGCTGTTCATGGTGGGCAACCTGATCATCATCCCCGTCGGCATCACCTTCTTCAAGGAGGAGACCACCACGCCCTGGATCATCTTCAACGTGGTCTCCGACACCTTCTTCCTCATGGACCTGGTGCTCAACTTTCGCACTGGAATCATCATTGAGGACAACTCGGACATCATTCTGGACCCTCAAACCATCAAGACAACGTACTTAAAAACGTGGTTCATTGTAGACTTGATCTCCTCCATCCCTGTGGATTACATATTCCTCATAGTGGAGCAAGGGATAGACTCGGAGGTGTACAAGACGGCGCGGGCCCTGAGGATTGTTCGCTTTACAAAGATCCTAAGTCTTCTGAGGCTCCTTAGGCTCTCGAGATTAATACGCTACATTCACCAATGGGAAGAGGTAAGAACACATTTTTTACGTCTGTCCCCGACCAAATGCACTGAAATACTTATTAATAAGAAAATTTAAATACAAAGAGGAAGCAGAGGAAGACGCATCCTGTCTTGTTAGTGATAAAAGGTCACTGATTTGACACCTTCTTCCTCATGGACCTGGTGCTCAACTTTCGCACTGGAATCATCATTGAGGACAACTCGGACATCATTCTGGACCCTCAAACCATCAAGACAACGTACTTAAAAACGTGGTTCATTGTAGACTTGATCTCCTCCATCCCTGTGGATTACATATTCCTCATAGTGGAGCAAGGGATAGACTCGGAGGTGTACAAGACGGCGCGGGCCCTGAGGATTGTTCGCTTTACAAAGATCCTAAGTCTTCTGAGGCTCCTTAGGCTCTCGAGATTAATACGCTACATTCACCAATGGGAAGAGGTAAGAACACATTTTTTACGTCTGTCCCCGACCAAATGCACTGAAATACTTATTAATAAGAAAATTTAAATACAAAGAGGAAGCAGAGGAAGACGCATCCTGTCTTGTTAGTGATAAAAGGTCACTGATTTGTCTCCAATATGCTGGTTCTGGCTCATGACCAAATCGACAATCTGCCCCTGTGTCTGCTCCAAGTCGCCTGCTCTCCTGATTTATTGATGCTGTCACCCGGAGACAAACAAACAAATATGAAGTCAGCAAGACGTTTGAGCACAATCAAACTTTGCTTTATAGTCACTCCCACTGTCACTGGAGTCCCTTGATCTGTCTCACAGTCTGTCCTGGTGATCCTACAGGTGCCATCAGACAGTCTAATAATCAGCCTATTATCAGGGCAAACTCAGTTAATCAATTAAAGCACCAGAGGAGGAGCAGGTGAGGTGGAGGATAATGGTAATAATCAGCGCTGGAGGGGGCAATTGCCTGTGATTAGATATGTCGCTAATAGAATAAAACAAAGGTAAATAAACCTTTGAGATTCTGTATCAGCTTGGATCCATTGTTAGCAAATAAATACATTTAAATAAAACTTATGTAATGGCATTTTCTGTGAAAATGCTGTCAGTGCATAGTTATTTTGCTGAAATCGGCTGAGTTGACAAGACAAACAGAAACTAAAAGGAGCAGAGCATAAGCTAAAAATGAATGGATGCTAAAAGGAGCATAATGGAAGCAAAAAGCTAAAAGCAGCAACATCAAATCTAAAAGATTAAAGTAGCAAAATAGTAGCTTAAGGATGAATGGTAAATGGAGCTTATTTATATAGTGCTTTCCAGCCCCCTATGAGGGGCCCCAAAACGCTTTACAATACCAACCATCCACCCATTCATACACACATTCATACACCGGTAGCGGCAGACTGCCATGCAAGGCGCTTTCCAGTCCTACCGGGAGCAACTCGGGGTTAAGTGTCTTGCCCAGGGACACAACGACACATGGTGTGGGGAACCGGGATTCGAACCTCCAACCTTCCGATCGGGGGACGACTGCCATTACCACTATCCACGGCCGCCCGGATGAAGGTGGCAAAACATTAGCTAAAATCTTAAAGTAGCAAAAGGACAGTTGAAAACAACAAAATCATAGCCTATGGATAAAAGTAGCAAAACGCAAGCTAAAACTTATAGATAGCAAACACTAGCAGCAAGTTAAAGGTAGCAAAAAAGCTAGATAAAAGCTAAAAGTAGCCAAATGATAGCTAAAAGCTAATTATAGCAAAGGAGTAGCTAAAAGTTAAAAGTAGCATAAAAATGAATGGATGCTAAAAGGAGCATAATGGAAGCAAAAAGCTAAAAGCAGCAACATCAAATCTAAAAGATTAAAGTTGCAAAATAGTAGCTTAAAGCTGAAGGTGGCAAAACATTAGCTAAAATCTTAAAGTAGCAAAAGGGCAGTTGAAAACAACAAAATCATAGCCTATGGATAAAAGTAGCAAAACGCAAGCTAAAACTTATAGATAGCAAACACTAGCTACAAGTTTAAAGATAGCAAAAAGCTGGATAAAAGCTAAAAGTAGTCAAATGATAGCTAAAAGCTAAACATAGCAAATGAGTAGCTAAAAGTTAAAAGTAGTATAAGAAGACAAAAATAGAGTAAGTATAAGTTGAAGCAAGTTTCAAAGAAAACGATGTTTGAAGGAACTGAAGCAATTTAGGTGTATTACTGCAAATAACTTTTATGTTAAATGAAGTTTAACATTTTGAAAATTATAAAGGCTACACATACAAAAGTCAAAGCACCCAATTCCCAACCAAGTTGAACGTTTTCATACAGTATATGATGGGTCAAAATAGCGCAAAGTACGTGAAGTAGTTTGAGTACAGAAAACGTATGGAAGATGCTATAAAAACAAAATGTTAGTGCCAATGCTGACTCAGCATTCGGACAGTAAAAATATACAGTAGTAATTTGTAGCTGTGTAGCTTCTGTCTTTCTTTGCCACTCTAGATTTTTTTTTCTCCTTTAACTAAAGTTCAGCCTGGGACACGAGCAGTCCAGCAGTGTCACGAGATCACTCGACTTTTCATTGTTGGCATTTCACAGCCGCGAACAGTGCAGTGGGTTTGGCTGCTCACGTGACCTTTGGAGAATTGGATTTCTGAAGATGCTGTATGATGTGATATGCACACATGCACACACAGCGATGCATGATGGGAAGTGATGCTTGGCATGCGTGGAGAATGAGGGCAAGATAAGCTGGAGAGTAAAGACACTGGCCCGAGCAGGAAACATCCAGTTCAGATGAGTTATTTTTCAAGTTAGCCTCCAACTTATTTAGAAAATCCAAGTTTTGGAGGTAAAGCTGTGGCTCTTGGAGCTGACCGTGGTGCTGAACATCTCCAGCTGCTACACAGCAACATGGCTGTACAGTTTCTCTGATCTATTCCTGGTGAAAGGGGGAAAAAAAACACACAATCATAATCTCTGTTTTCTTGTCTCCTGACTGATAGAAAGTGACAGTAAAAACATCATAAAGGTTAAAGCTGCATTTAGAAAGTTCATCACATGTGATTCATGTCCAGCCTCTTTGCTCGTCACTCCCATCACCAAGGATCACTTCTCCCTCAGCTGCACTGAAACGACCCACTTCCTTCAGAGTGGACTTGGGCACACACACGTTTTAATGTCACCGCTGCACATTTAAACACACAGGTCAGTTTTATTGTTTGTCGTCAGGCGGGGAGGGTTCTTCAAGTTGTTCAGGTTTCACATGATCGGTCCGAGTGAGTGAGAAGGATTGACGTGAAACGACGCACCCTGTCAGCTGTTCAGGATCACAATGGTCCTCGTCCGACACCCCGTCCGTGTGAATGTGTGCATGTGTGTGATGTGATGACATATCTGACGATGTTAGTTTATCTTTGTGCCCACGGGCGTGCGTGAGCGCTTGAGACTCAGACTGATGCCATGTATCTGTGTGAAAGTTGTCTCACCGGCTCCTGCTGGGTTGATTTGGTGCTGATGGTGCATTGCTTCTCCTCTTCATTATTCAAATTCAGTAGAGCCGAGCGGGACGCCAGTTTACCCAGCTTTGTTCTGTATGTCTTCACCGCGCACACGTTTCAGATTGGTTTTAACACCTCTTCCTGTTTCATGGACATCATTCAGATTTTCCATATGACCTATGACCTGGCCAGTGCGGTGATGCGGATTATCAACCTGATAGGTATGATGCTGCTGCTGTGTCACTGGGACGGCTGCCTACAGTTCCTGGTTCCCATGCTGCAGGACTTCCCTTCAGACTGCTGGGTGTCCCTAAACAAAATGGAGGTACGTATGAGAGAATCCAAAGAGGTGACACATGACTTTATGTAAAACTTGTCAGGTGAAAGAGGCCGAGACATAACCAGAACATCTTCAGTGCACAGTGGTATTGATTTTAAAAAAAATCTGTGAAGGGATTAAACATAATCATTTTAATGATTCATATATGCTGATGATGACTGAGAGTGTGATCTAACATGTCAGGTTTTCAAATGGATTGAAGTCTGGACATTTTGAAGATCAAAGGAATATAATTAGATTATTTTCAAACAACTATTTATTCTAGATCTGTGCAATTTATCAAAAAACTATTGTAATTACAAAATCATAAAGGATAACACTAACAATATGGGCACATTTCTCTGTCCTGTACAATTTTCAAGTGCTTTTTGTGACACCAATGCAATTCCCTCAGTTGCTCCTGTCACAATGTTCAGGATTTCATCTTAGGTTTCTTGAATTGACCTTTGTTTGGCTTTACTCCTGTTTCATGTTAGCTAGTTTTGCCAGACCTTTCTGTTTTAATTTGCTTTATTCAGCAGGATATTGTTGGCTATCAGCACACCTACTTTTAACTTTAATTTCCTTAAAGGGGACCACACATGCAAAATTCACTTTTTAATGTTTTTTTACTAAACTTTGGGTATTTACTTCATAAAAAAACAGTCCTTGTGCCAAAAAAATGCACCCAGTGGTTTATTTACTCTAAGTAGATTTATTTATTTTTGATAAATACACCAGGATTCACACTTCCTGCATTTATTGACGTCACAAGCCGCCAGCCAATCAGATCAAACCTGAGTCCAGCCCCTCACCTAGCAACCCCTGGTTAGGCTCAACCCACTTCTGTATTAAACACATGACTGTTGTTTTTCATGATTTCATCTCATCTTTTGTTTATATGTTCTTAATTTCATGTGTACAGCACTTTGTTGCAGCTGTGTTTTTTTAAATGGCTTTATAAATAAAGTATAATTGTTATTTTTATGTTTTAGTTCAATTTTTAGTGTATTTGCGATCGCTGCCAACGCGCAGCCGGCAAAAATTAAACGAGCGGACCACAGGCGGAAGGACCGGGTTCGACGGGACCCTCTTCCGGCGCGATGGAGCGGAGCTTCAACTGTACAGCCTTGCAGCAGCCTCGCAGCAGGCTCGCAGCAAGAGGACCTTCTCCTTACAGATTAATTTACGGGAGACACTTGGTGAACTTTGTGTTGTCTTCACTGGAACAGCGATAACTCCCAAAATCTCATCGCGTGCAACGAGCGGAGCTGGCGAAAACCGGAAGAGGAACAAGCTAACATTAGCTTCGGATTCGGGTGGTCTAATGCTAAAAGGAGCAGCAAACTGCGGCGCGCTCAGACGGGTTTCGGTAAGTTATCTTAAGCTAACACTAACAGTAAGTCAAATGAGTAATAAAAAAAGAGCTAATTTTAAAACAACAACACATTACAGATACTGGCTGTTACAGAGGGCGTGAACAGATCGTTGAAGGGCGTGGACTTCAAGAAACCGGTCGTTCAAAACGAAAGTTAAAAATGGCAGAATTAAAAAGGGTATAATTGATTATCTAATAATTATTTTGTGCATTAAATTGAAGGAATAGGGTCTGGATATCCCACAGAAATACCATAAAAATTTAAAAAATACATCTGAGGTCCCCTTTAATATATACAATGTACTTTCCGTCATACACATCGCATTGCCGTATAAGTTACATCAGTCCAAACATGTCTAATAAAGGAAAAAAAACAACACACAAATACATCGCTTCACCATATACTGTAAGTTGTATCTATTTTGTGTCACCGCTGGCAACCCGGAAATGTGGGTCGGTGTTGCGCCAAAAATCAATTGGCTGCTAAATGTCGGCCGCGGATGCATGCCCACAGGAGGACTTTTACAAGAATTTAACAAGATTAACACTTAAAACCAATTATTTGTTTGCTCAAAATTATAGCAAGGTTGTGTCTCAGTTTAACTTTTCCTTAATAAATGCGCGTTGACAGTCAAATCAGCTGCATTTCAAAAGCCGATTCATGGCTGCGGGAGCGCGCCGAGGGAGGACTCACTTTGGATTTCTTCCAAATTTACCTAGATAATAACCTAAAAACAATTATTTGTTTGTTTGATATTACAGTAAGGGTGTGTCTCAGTTTAATATTTCCTTAATAAATACAGTACACTTTAATCGTCAACTCAGCAGCATTTTGCCTGGGTGGTGCGGTGAAATGCAGCTGACTTGACATTTGCTCCAGGAGTTTAGGAGGAGACGAAGGTGTTTGGTACAGCAAGCCAAGTGTCTCATTAATAGCCACTTTTACCTATTAATGAGAAACTTGGCTTGCCATATTGCTTGAGCTACTGTAGCGGCTGAAAATGGTAATGTTCAATATTTTTCATGTCAGAATGAATGAAATTGTCAGATCTCAGCCAAAAAATGGTTAAAAATATGGGGAAAATAAATAAATAAGTCACTTCACTGTATAAGTCGCAGGACGTGCTAATTTATGCAAAAAGGTGTGACTTATATAGAGAAAAGTATGGTACTGAACTGTATCTCTTGGTTTCTCCAGTTTTGAGCCAGTTTTTTGAGATTTTTGCAGTTTGTCAAGCCAAATAAAATGTATACAGCATTCAACAACTTCCTTAACTTTATGCATGAGGATTTTATCTATTCCTCTCGCCTCCTTGTTTGGCGTCCTTCACCTTCCTTTAGATTATGTCTGACTGCATTCCTTTTCATTTTGCCATCTTTGCAGACCATCAGCTTTAAATCATCATGTTCAGCACTTTATGCAACCCACAGTGCATTAACTAATGGTAACTGTGCTTGTGTGGAAGAATCAGAATTTCTTGAAGTTCTCTATCGATTCAGTCAGATTTTTTATGGCTTTCTGTCTGTCTTGTATAAGCCCCATGTTTTATTTTGAGCTAGATGCAAACGTTAATTGTATTGAGGAAAGCACCTGTCCTTAGTAAACAGTGGCTAAGTGGTAAATAATATTTAATGATCATGAAAAACTCTTTCTAGTCTATAACTACAGCAGGAATCTTGGTGATTTAGCAACGTTCGTGGAACCTGGAAACATTACATTATTTCCAAGTGGAAATTGATCATTTATAAGGTAGAGCTGCGTGTTTATGCAAAGAATAGTTATAAAGGCCCTTTATCCGAGGAAGCTGAATGATGTATAATTAATGTGTCTCAATGAATAAATCTGAATGGCAATTCTCAGGTAAAATTCATATGGAAACAAATGTGCCCAGAATCACAGATATAATTCAACTTATTTGAGTAGAAAAGTCAGAATTTCTTTCAGACTGCTTGAGAAAACCATTCATACAGTAGCTGCAGCTTCTGCAGCATCGTTCAGTCTGTGGGCCAGACAGTAAAATGGTTACCAGTAAACAGGCAGTGAAAAGAAAGAAAACAAAGATTTAGCGCACCTCTATCCTCCCCATTCCACCTGTTCGGTGCTGTGAAGTGATGACAGGAAAGATAAAAGGGGGAAACAGAGGAATGGTGGAGGTGGTGGTGCTGGGGAGGCCATGCAGCTGGGCTCTTTGTTGCCATGTCTCTCTCACAGAGATAAAAGCTGCTTGTTTATAGGTCTGTCTGTCAGCCCAGCCTTTTACTGAGCAGGGGAAGACCGCACCACCCCACACACACGGCACAAGTCCAAATGGTTTTTTAAACATATTGAGTTCTGGGCCCAGACGTTGTCTTGGTCCAGCATGACTCGTCGTAAATTTCAAGGTTTGACGTTTTTCTGGACGGGGTCCCCGACTCCTGTTTTTTATGGCCTCACAGAAGCTGTTTCTGGTTAAAATATGCCCTAATTGTCATAGTGAGAGGTGAGGGATTACTTTTCACGTAATGTGCATGTCTAGGCAACACTGGAGCTTTATTGATAAGTCTTTTAGTGATTCATACAGGCTTGTAGCTTATTTTACTAACAGACAACCAGAAACTGTGACAGAAAATATTAACCGAAGTTGTTACACAGAAGCCACTGATAAAACTTTATACGTATCAACAGTGATTGTTGTTTACTAACCGCATAAAATAATTGGTGACCAGTTTGATTAGATAACTGAGCGCGCACAATAAGATATATGTTATCAAATTTAACTTTTGATCAGAATTTAAAAAAACAACAACATGCTTTATTTTGGCTAAACTGGCAGAAACATTTAGTACTTAAATCCATCAGCTAAATAATTAAAGACTGGAAAGTGGTTTCACTTTACTGCTGCAAGACATCAAAACAATTTGCCAATTAATGTATGCATATAACTTATATATACTGTACATGTGCAAATACATGTATATAAATTATAATAAGTGAAGTTTAATCCACATTACTAGATGACATACAGTATTCCCCGCTATGTCAAATGCAAGTGTTTAAATGATACTTGGTCTTTTACTGTAATGTTCAACCGTGAAAACGCACACTGTAGCAAAGAAGAGAAATACGGAACAGTTTATTATTCTCACATTTCAGCCATTTTTAGAAAAAACAAAATTCAACAAACAAACAAACAAAAACATTCAACAAATTCCTTAATTACCCCCTTTTATTACTGCTCACTGCCAAATACCAAATGGTGATAATACTTTGGCTCATATCCAGGTCTCTCTTGTAAATGAGTCCTCGAGGCTCAATGGTATTAACCTGTCTAAATAAAGGTCGAATGAATCTGTGTGTATGTTCATTTGTCTGGACCAGGGGTCTGCAACCTGTGGCTCTGGAGCCACATGCGGCTCTTTGGTCCATCTGCAGCAGATCTTTCAAGCTCTGACCAAAACTGACATAAAAGTGAATTTTATTAGTTGTTATAACAACTAAAATGGCTAATTTTTAGCAGTTTTCCTGTAATTTATTTAGCTAATATATGATTACTAGAAACATAACATGGGGTAAACACACTCACTTTCACTTTTTGCTTCATTTCTTCAAAGTACCGGTAAGCTGCATAATTTTTCTACAATTAAAAAATCACATAAGAATGCATTGTTTTAGTTTTTAGAAACTGGGCAAAAACTATACAGTATATTTTTTCCTTCTTTACATTAATTTTGACTTTTATTTTGTCTTAGAATGTAAAAATATCAATAAATGTTAAAAGTCATTAGATATTTTTAGTTTGATAAAATCACCCAGAAAAGAGCCCTCCAACAAACTTAAAGTGGTCCATGGGCCACCAGTTGAGAGAATCCCATAGTTGTAGCAGGTATTGTATTGTGGCTCCGGACATGTTTAATTTAGTGAACAAAAGGGCCGAAATGGCTCTTTTGATCGTAAAGGTTGCAGACCCCTGGTCTGGACCATAAGCAGAATATTTCATAAATTACAAAACAATTTTTCATAAAACTTACAGGAAATTTTCACTGGATAATCTTCAACTGATTAACTTATTTAAGGTGTTTTCAAAATTGGACAAAAATGGCTACAACTTTGTTATTTCTAAGATTGGCATATTCTAAAATTGGCATGAAAGGCAGTGGGTAATATGCATTCCTTTAAGGAAGAAATACTTTATGTTCTTCTGATACTGCTGATATCATTCTGTTGTATTCATACCCATCTACTCACCACAGACTCATGTTCAGTCTGCTGTTTAATACAACATGTTATTTTACATAATTAGTGTTCAGCGTATATCTTAGATCTTTTAGCGTACAGTTTAATGTATATCTTAGATCCTTATATTTGCTGTTTCTTTTTTTATACTTTATATTTTTGCTATTTTGGGGTGTAACTGGGACCTTGAGTACACAATTTCATTCCACCTCGTGCACCACATGTGATGCGAATGACAATAAAGAAACTTGAACTCATAATTTATTAAACTTCTGAACAGAATTTACATGTAAAATGTTTGCTGTTTGGGATTTTGTGAAAAAGTTGTTTATTTTCCTTTAAAAAAATTACACATTCATATTTTCACGAATCTTCTGCAGCAGTAGTAGAAACCTTTTTAGTCCACATAAAAAAGCATATTCTAAATGCAATCCACAACAACTTAAACACATATA
>JBBPBX010018134.1:22462-33376 GCA_038048925.1 Garcialebias charrua
TATATATAATATATTTTTTTTTAATGCCCAGGTTGCAGTCCTGAGTTATGTGAGTTTATAAAACTGGTTGATGAAGTTGGGGCCTGACAGGTCACCAACTCCTTCAGCTCTCTCCTCACTGTGCAATCAGAGGCAGTAAGACTCAAGAGGGCCGTCACTCTCAAACCAACGGGCTGCTCTCCGGCTCGGTACAGGCTGCATTCAGCCACCTGAGACCAGCTTCCTATTGAGTCCCTGACAACTTGTGACATTAGCCATTGTGCTGCAGCCTGCCCTCCATCAAGCCCTGCACCCTGCAGCAGCTCAAGAGGTGTGAGCTCACAGGCAGAACAGTGAGAGTCTTCAAAAGACCAGCAAATGGATACCGGCAAACGTAGGCACTGAAAGTTATTTCAGCCATGCACCTCAATTTTTATCTTAAAATGCATTCCCCACTTTGTGTAAAAACCTTTCCATTAAAACCTTTCTATAACCTTGTGCGAGTTATGTCCACAATAGAGAGCTGGGAGAGCTCTGCTGCATTACAGAGGCATCAAGGTTATAGTTTGTTCTAACGGACAGACAGGATGTAAAGGTTCATCTCTGTAGTCACAACTTTGTGTGCAATTATAATGTGAAGATGTTTCCCATTATTCCCACAGCCACCAGCAGAACGGGCTTCACATTGGCCTGCTTGTATAGAAAAAATAAGGCTTTAATAGCTGTCGATGTTTAGTAAACCACTTTATTTACACATAATGATTAGTTTTGCCCAACAGCATTACGTGTCTGCAGATTGGATTTAACAAACTCACAGTCTCTGTGAGGGTTTGCAGGTCAGGAAAGTGAAAGCTGCTGTTTGACTTCTGCAAATGGACAAGAAGTGCGGAGGTTTTTTGTTTCCTGGGTGAGGAGAGGCTGCGAGGAGATCTGATTATGTTAGTCTCATGAGAACGTGGGTGTTCTCAAAAAGCACAGTGGCTCCCTACCACACACACACACAATCTATAGGCTTGGACACATAACGATGGCATCTTAGTCAACTAATTAACACATATTTTCTTTTATATATGTAGTTTCTCACACTCATCATGTCATTTCTAGTTGGGTAATTCTGCATCGTTTAAGAAAATTGTTGTTTACACATTAGAAGAAAAAAAAAAAGACTGAATGGTACATTTCTCTGATCCCTCCAGCAGAATATATAAATACCACGTTCGCTTTGTGACCAACACAGACATTTATCTGAAGTGAAACACAAGCAGTCAGTCTTTATTCCTCTCATTTTTAATTGTCTGAAGGACCTTTCTCACATCTGATTAAAGTCAATCAATCAATCAATCAATCAATCAATCAATCAATTTGTGATTACACTTGTTCATCAGTTAATCGATGCATTTTATTAGCAGGACCTGGCTCCTAATTCATGCGGACACCATTTGAATGTGCTCAGTTTTTTTACACTTCGCTTAAAAATTGAAGTTTAGTTTATAATTTTTAATACTAATTAAATAATACTGTAATAACAATAGTTGTGCTTCTAATCGTCTAAGATAATGTTTGCGAAATTGATTAAACGATTGACCAGAGGATTTTTAATATGCGTTAACATGAAAAACCTTCAAATTAGACATTTTAGTCACAATTGTGACCTTGGTAGAGTGAATAAAAAAAGTTAAAACAAAACAACTGAAAATCTTTTCTGTGAATGAAGTTTCACTACCCATCCAGGAATGTGGTATGGTGATAATGCCACAAACTAAAGCCAGTCAAAGATTCTCTCTGTAAACTGTTGTCTGTTACAAATGAAGCAACAACATTTTTGTTACAAGTGCAGAATACCTCATGTCATTAAACAGACTTTGAAAAATACCAGGATAGATAATTTAACAGTTCAGCAACATACAGCAGCAACAACAGTACAGGAAGTTGTGTTTGTAGCAATAGTAACAAGATTTCTTTACGTTAACCTGACGTGATCATATCTAAGATCATGATTTTAGGTTATGTCTTTCTGAAAGTGGTGTAAATGTACTTTTTATTAGTTTTAAAACCTGCAATTTATCTTTAAAATACACAATTTCCAGGCCAGGCAGATATTACTTAGTTCATATAAACTAGTATAAACAAATGATCCAAATTGCATTTCAGTCATTTCTTTTAGGCTTGTTTTCAGCTCTCGTCTAAGCTTTGCTCTGAGGATGCTCTGCCTTCCATCAGAGGCGTAATTCACCGTCCAAACTGCACATTGAAAGAGACAAGACAGGAGATGGAGCCAACGTTTAATAAACCCCAACAAGACTTTACAATGAAACAACTGGTGTTGGGTTAGTCACAACAGGGGCCAGTTTGTGACAATTATCTTTTGATAGTTGTCCAGCTTATCAGTTGTAGGGCTTATACAACGTACAATCACAGAACAAAAATCTCTGGAGTCTGTAAGAGTCAAATGAAAAATAAAAATACTTTTATTGCATTACAGACAAGTTGAGCACTTTTTGTCTCTTCAGCTTCATTCTTACAACTATTTTTGTTGTTGTTTTGTTTTGTTTTTTGAATGTCCAGAGGACCAGACATAGCTTTTTTTAGATCAGTAGAAGGATGTTTGAAATGCAACTGCCAGGAAAAAGACAGAGGAGATTTAATGTATGGATGCATTTAGAGAGGACATGGAGGTAGTTGGAGGGAGGACAGAGGACGCAGAGTGAAATGGAAGAGGAAGACTTGCCGTAGAACCCTTGAAAAGGAAACAACTGAAAGGAGAAGATGAAGAAGTAACACATCAGAGTCAGAGTCAGAGAATCTTTATTGTCATTTGCACCGCATGTGGTACATGTGATGAAACGAGATTATGTACACAGGGTCCCAGTTACATCCAACAATAGACATGTAAGAGAAGAACAGTAATAACATCTAATATATGAACTAAGAAAAACATCAACTGAAAATACACTAAGCACCAATGTAATAGAAAAACATCATTACAAACAGCAGCATGAACATGAGTCTTTATGAGCAGATGGTCACAGATGAACACAGCAACAAGAAAACAGATCAGCATCAGCATGATGTGATATTTTGCAGTGATTATTCTTATTATTTATTTATTCATGAGTCTAACAGCCTCAGGGTAGAAGCTGTTCCTCAGTCTAGTGGTTCTACATTTGATGCTCCTCAACCTCCGTCCTGAGGGGAGTGGGGCAAAGAGTGTGTGTGCTGGGTGAGTGGGGTCTTTCATGATGCAGGTGGCTCTTTTCCTGCATCTGGAGGTGTAAATGTCTGTGATGGTGGGGAGACTGACTCCAACAGACTTCTGTGCAGCCTTCACCACTCTCTGCAGAGCTTTCCTCTCTGCAACTGTGCAGCCTCCATGCCACACGTTGATGCTGGAGCACAGGATGCTCTCCACTGCACACCTGTAGAAGGAGGTGAGGACTGGGCTGCTCAGACCAGCTCGTCTCAGCCGTCTGAGGAAGTAGAGTCTCTGATGACCTTTCTTGATCAGGCTGGTGGTGTTGTTGCTCCAGCTGAGGTTATCATTCAAGTGTACACCCAAGTACTTGTAGCTGGAGACCACTTCCACCACTGATCCACTTATGTTCAGTGGGGTGTGGGTGTGTTTGTTCCTTCTGAAGTCCACAATCATCTCCTTTGTCTTCTTCACATTCATGTGAAGGTTATTCTCTTTGCACCAGCTCTCCAGATGTTCCACCTCCTGTCTGTAGCTGGACTCATCATTGTTTGTGATGCATCCCACCACCGCTGTATCATCTGCAAACTTTACAATATGACACACTATGTTTGATAAAATAGTCAAGTTACAGTATTACAGCTAATGGGAAAGATCTGAAATATGTTCTGACATAAAATCCTGCTGGCAGCTCTGAACAATTTGATCTTTCCCCTTTATCATCAGTTTCTGTTTTGAACATAAAATCATAAAAAAATTGAGCATTGACGTACTGAAAATATGAATTGATTTACAACATTAAAGCAGAATTGCAGGTGAGTAGCGGCTGCAGACAGAGACTAAGATAAATATGCACATTATTAAAGCTACACAAAAAATAGGAAAAGGTGTAATGTTACCTACATCAGAAACAAACATGCAATATTAATGAGCATTAATGATGTTTTAAAGAGTCAAATCACCAACTTGTGCGCAGATTTTCAGGGATTCCAGTAGATCATTCAGCCAAATGTTATATTTTATTTTAATTTACTATATATTTTTGTAATTTTTTCAGCACCGAGGTCAAGTAGAAAAATGTTTATCAGGGAACTATTGTGAATTACAATATTTATCAGACAAAAATAAGATTTAAACTAATATCAAACGCAAAGTAATGTGAGACATGTCATTGTTTAGCTCTGTTTTGTCAGCAATTAATCATCATAATATTGTATCATTGTGTCTAAGCTGAAAGCTGAAATATATTTATGAACAGAGAGAATGCATGGAACTCCTTAAAGCATGCAGCCATAATTTGCTGAATTAATGTTTTGTTTGGCATTTTCACTTATTTTGAAGGCATGTGTGTAGCAGGGTTAGAGCAGACACTCTTTATGCTCACAAAAAGCTAAATATAAAGCCTCTTTGTTGTCAGCTAAGTTCAGATGTATTCCCTGCAGCTAAAAATAGATGTTGATTAAAGTAGAGGATAGTTCTCAAACTGAAGCCTCTGAGGAGAACAGCTGAGATATAGAGTCTCTCCGACTCTCTTACCGTGCTATTTCAGAATCAAAGTGCCCATCATTCATCTATTATTCAATCTGTTTCACTCCACTGTTTCTTTTTTTTTTGTTCTTACATCCACCATTTAGTCCCAGCCCACTTGGTGGAGCCATATTTATTTTTGGAGTCTTGATTCTCTTCCACGCACACACATATACCTTTCTACCACTCTGAAGCCTTTTGTTGTTGTGTTGCTGAAAGCAGACCTCTTCATGGAAAACACACTCAACCTGCAATTCTCTATTTTCACATCGTATGACCATTTACTTTAATAATTATTCTGCTTTTGTTTGGAATGTGAAACATTTTGGAGAACTCAAACACTGGTCTCAATGTTTCAGATGGATTATTTTGTCCTTTCAGCTCTTTGAAATGATCAAACTTTTCTGCGGTTGAGTATAAAAACACTCAATAGTTCAAGTTCAAGTGAATTTCATAGCTATTGTCATCACATGTGATATATGAGGGGGAACAAAATTATGTACTTGGGGTCCCAGTTACACCCCAAAATAGCAAAAATATAAAGTATAAAAAGAAACAGTACATAAGGATCTAAGATATAAACTAAGATATATGCTAAACACTATTAATGTAAAATAATACCGTGTCACAACAGCAGGCCGAACATGAGACTGTGGTGAGCAGAGGGGTATGAATGAAAACAGGGGCATGAGATAATCAGCAGCTCAGAGAAGTCACATATCACCAATTAAAATTTAATTACAGTGATTTTTCTTTTTTTCTTCTTTCCTTACAGTCATGATCACGTAAAATTAACATACAACATACTTTAAATTGCACGAGAACTTTTGGGATCTGTTGATGTTCTTGTGACTTTCTGGCCATAAAAATGTAAAACATACTGCATGTGAAGTACACACAAAAAGGTAAAATAAAAATAAAAACATTGACTGAAGTGTCCTTTCAACCCACGTGATTTATATTTTCAGTCGCTGTGTTAACAGCCCTGAGTCAGTATCTTGCACAAAACAGAGAATCGTGATCTAGATGTTTGTTTTACACGTATCAAGGAAACCGTGAAACATTTGACTGTCTGTGGTCAAGGAGACAACGAGAAAACAGGTTGATAAAACCAAAAGTACTTTAATGGAAGGACAAACCAAACAACCAAACAGACAAAAATAAAATACAACAATCTGCACCAGGATCTATCAAAGTTTACTCGAAATTCAGGGCCTTTATGGAAAGATGATGACAGGATCCCATACGGAGTACACAGCAGGACATCTTTGATGTTCGACTGATGCTGATGCTGAATGCATCAGGAGTTGGTTAAACCTTCGGACCAACTACATGCACTGATAGTTGGACTGATATGTTTGGTGGACTTTCAGCACCTCTGGCACAAACACGGTGTATGCTCAGCACATACTGACATGGACAAACAGAACAAACAGAAAATCATAAAAGGAGTAAATATGTGAAAAATAAAATTGATAAAATTAGACTAAAACATTACTTAAAAAAGGAAAATAAAATATCTATTTTCAATCTTTATTTTTTAATCTTTTAAATAACAAAAAAAAAATTTGTTACACAAATGTAGGCAAAAACTTTCTCAGGTAAAAAAAAAATATTTATATTAGTTTAAAAAACTCATCAGCAGTTGTAAATGCTGAGGTCTAAGCTGTGTAAGGTTGAAAATCATGGCAGCTGATGACATTAATGTTCACTCATTGGAATCTTGTGTAAAGAGGTGTGTCTCAACACATCCATTCATTCATTCATTCATTCATTCATTCATTTAATCATTGTCAGGACTTTAAAAAAATCACGAGACAAACAGCCATGTTCACCCACTGGCTTTTTTGATAATTTCCAAGGCACACCTGACGATCACTCGCTGCACACTAGTGTGCCTAGGCACAGTGGTTGAAAAACACTGATTTAATGCACTGTCTTACTTTTAAAATGCAAGCTTTTTAAATGCAAGCTTTTCTATTTCATTTTTACAGACAATGGATTATTTTTGTGAAGTAAACATGAGGGAGACCATATATTGTGTCTTTAAACACATATAGTGCCACCCAGATGTTAAGGATTTTAGCAGGGGTCAGTATTAAGCTGACCTCTTTATCCTTAATTAATTTACTTATTCAGATTGAATAGTAATTTCACGGATTCTTTTCTTTTTCAGTTTACCCAATATTTCTGTGATCTTTATGATGGATAAATAAATAAAGCCATTAAGTGACAGAGACGTTAACTTAGTTTGATATGTCAAAGACACTATCATTTATTTAAAATAAATCAACTAAATTAACACCATTACACTTGATTGACATGATTTCACTTTCTTTCAATTTAACACGTCAGCACAGTTAAATTTAACACAACAGACTTCAATACTGGATGTTAAACATATTTAGTCTGAGGGCTCTTTAACTTAAATAGTTTCCAGCTTAGATTGAGAGGGATAAGGGAATAGGAGGAAAGATGGAGAGATGGTTTACAGGAAATTGTCTTGAGCATGTTACCAAAAGTGACACTTCCCATCCGACTTCTGCTAAAATCCAGGTACGTTTGTAAACAGCTCTTTACCTTCGATGACGAGTCTGATAAAGAAATGACACCAGCCTTTCAGATGCACAGAGTCCTTCAGGCCCAGTTCGTCCGAGCTGGTTGTTTACTTTCCAACGTCTCCTGGGTTTCGCTTGGACCATCAGAAAATGTGTCAGCTCCTGGTTGACTTCAAGACGAGATGTTTCTCAAAGAAAGTTCATTAAGAACTTGGAGCTCTTTAGCTCTATTGAATTTATGGAGGTGTCCATAAATTCTTTGCTGAATAAGCCAGTCTTTGGCGTATGACTGCAGCTTAATCAGCTTCCAAGGCAGAGAGCTTCCAGGTCTCTGTCCATTCCAACTCTGAAGAGAAAGTTCACATCTCTCTTCCTCTCAGGAACTACAGGAACTCACTCGTTCCTTCAAAACTCTGAAGCGTTCACGGAAACAAACGCTTTTACTCCAAAATGTTGAGATTAGAACACACTTTCCTCATTGGTCCGTGGGCCAAGAGGAGTGTGAAAACGTGAAGTGGAAACTCAAGGTTGACAGCAAGTCTGCTTAGATAACAAAGAGGAATGTTTTGGAAAAGTGTCTGAAAGAGAGGAGACATCTCGACGCTAACGAGAATTTTAGCTGAACTCAACAAAAACAACTCCTGAGCAAGTCAATCTGACACCTCATTCAACTTTGTCATAGATATTTTGAGTAGACACTTTCATTTGGTCAAGTAACACAGTAATACTCCATATTAAAAGAATAACAGCATATAACATATATCATGAAAATGACAAAAGTTATTCTTTTGATTACATTAGAATAAAATCAAAGATAGAAATAGTCTCTTTTGGTGACTATGTTCTCAGATTACAACTAATGGAATAATTTGTGGTAAATGTCTTGCTTTACTGAGAGGTCATTAAAGGTCATCTCTGGAACAGTTCAAAAATACACAGGTGTATCAAAGTGGACACGGTCATGCCCACTACGTTTGTATTAGACATGTAGCCTTTTTTAATTTTCCAACAGGGTGAAACAACATTTTTTTATTTTATTTTTTGCATTTAGAACAGATCTGATAACAAAACGTGCCGACGCTCTTGTGTGAGAGTTCGGCTGTGTTCAGAGAGGGAACAGAGGTTAATCTGCGTATTAAACAGCTGTAAAAGTACTAGTCTTAATGTAGAGGCCTGCGGTGCAGCTGTCTCAGACGTAAAATAATAAAATAAAAAAAGTCGACCTGTTGTTAAATAAAGCCCCAGCTGAGACGTGTTGTCCACGTATCAACCTGATTACTAACCGTAGGGATGCTTTGTTTAGATGTATCTAACTGGCTGATTAAGAACATTTATTAAAAGGTTGCCCAACTTCTCACCTCACCAGTTGACCCATCATCAGCCACCTTTTTAATTAAACATAGTGAAAAATTGTCAAAAAGCGTTGCTCTCTGGATCGCTCAGTCCTGGCTGCGGGGGAGCTCCGAATCCGGAACTCAGCTTGGTGATGAGGGCCATGACTTTGGGATTGTTCTGGTACTTGGAAATGTTGGCTGGGTTCTGTGCCACATCCTGGAAGGCTGCCATCACTTCATCACCTCTTTTAAATACAGTATATATTTTTTAATTTCTTTTAACTTTGCTGTCGATGGAACGGTGGTGCAGTTGGTAGAGCCGTTGCCTCTCAGTGAGAAGGTCGCCAGATCAAATCCCGGCCGGGGACTTTTCTGGGTGGAGTTTGCATGTTCTCTCCGTTAGGGGTGCACCGATTGGAGATTTTTGGCCAATCACCGATCACCGATTCGATTTCTACAAAGTCTGACCTGCCGATTCCGATTTTGGCCAATAACAATTTAGTTTTATAAGCAACACTGTTAGATGTTGTAAGGTCACAATGCACCTTCAAATTTCAATCTTATTTTGTTGAAAAACAGACCCTTGAACAATATTCTAGAAACAATACAAACTTGTTTTAACTGGTCACAAGGTAGTGCTCTGAAATATAAATGAAGTTTAGACAATTGTTGTTAAAACTAAAAAAAAAATCTGTAAAATCGGTTTCTCATGCAAGCATTGGCCGATTTCCCAAAATTAAGGAAATCGGTGCACCCCTACTCTCCGTGCATGCGTGGGTTGTCTCCGGGTACTCCAGTTTCCTCCCACAGAATAAAAACATGCATGTTGGGCTGATTGGTAACTCTAAACTGTCCATAGGTGTTAGTGAGAGAGTGAATGGTTGTTTGTCTGTGTGTGTCCCTGTGTTAAACGTGCGACCACCCCAGGGTGTCCTCCACCTCTCGCACAGCGACTGCTGGATATGGGCACCAGTGACCCCCACAAGCTTTAAAGGAAGAAGCAGGTAAAGATAATGGATAGATGGAGCTTTGCTGTTCTCTGCAGTACTTAGGGATAGTTAGTACCTAATATATCGACACATTGGTCTGGATGTCCTTTTGTTTCAGTTATGTATTTTCCTTGTATGCCTTGTTCTCGTGCATATTAAATAAGTCCTGCACAGCCACGATTCGAACCACAGACCTTGTTAATAGAATGATGTTGAGGTTTTGTTTACCGTTATGCAGGCTGTGTTCATCCCATTTTCTTACTGTCATCAAGCAACCTCATTAATGCCTTTGTAAATTACAGTCGGATGTTTATATGGAGACAAGTGTCTCCTCACCGGCAGCAACCTGGTCACCGCTACACGGCTGTCGCTGCCTCTGGTAGATTCCTGCTCACACACAGCTTTGAAAGGGCATATTTAATGACCTCTCATTATCATTCCTCTCAAAGGAAATAATTTCCTACCCTCTTAACTTCACTGATTAGGCCTCCTAGGAGTTCCCCAATGTTGTTTTGACTTCCTCCTTCTTTTCCTATAATGCAACACAGGCCCTCAAGTTCTCATTTGTAAGGACAATTTCATGACTCAACTAATCCCAAAGATTTGCTTTTGCTGCTTATACACTTTAAACATTATTTTATTAAATCATTGTCTATAACTGCCTATTTACGTCCTTTCCTTTCTTTGAACAGAATGATACCTGGTCCGAGCTCTACTCCTTTGCTGTTTTCAAGGCGATGAGTCACATGCTGTGCATCGGTTATGGCCGGCAGGCCCCGGAGAGTCTGTCAGATATCTGGCTGACTATGCTGAGTATGATTGTGGGAGCTACCTGCTATGCTGTTTTTATCGGCCATGCAACAGCTCTGATCCAGTCCCTGGACTCATCCAGACGGCAGTACCAAGAGAAGGTGAGGACATGTCTTCTCAACGTTTTATGGTCATTTAAATATTTTTTATTCCTTCCACAAATAGCTGTCATCAGTTTAAAAAGAAAATGGGGTACAGAAGTCCCTCGCTACTTCGCAGTTCGTTTTTCACGGACTCGCGCTATCGCAGCTTTTTAAAAGTAAGATTGGACATGACACACAATTGGCTGACTGATGGATGAGCTGCCCGACTGGCATGGATTTTTAAATGTAAAATAAATTATTTCAAATGATTTAGCACCTGTGTGCAGCCCACAGTTGTGGGAGAATCTTCCTCCTGCAGCTGATCAGCTGATCTCCGTGAGAATGGAGAAGTGGGCGCAGCCAGGAGAGCTGAAATCGTGACATTCTGTGTTCTTTTAGAGTGTGTAGAGTTTAGAAACATTGTTTAGAATATTGCAAGATTGT
>JBBPBX010018135.1:0-11036 GCA_038048925.1 Garcialebias charrua
ACTGATAAGGGAACTGAAAGTTATGCACCATAACTCATGTTCCCTGAAGGAAGGGAACGAGGTGCAACACAGTTTGCCCTTTTCAATGCCCAAGCTCGGTGAAGTGCACTTGGAGAAAGATAGATGGCGCACAGCGTCTTTATACCAAGAGGGCGGGGCCTCTGTGGTGACGCTGACACCCACCTGCCGTAAAGGCGTGATTGTATTACTTCAGGTAATCGCGCGGGGGCGCAATTCCCATAGCAATGTGTTGCACCTCGTTCCCTTCCTTCAGGGAACATGAGTTATGGTGCATAACTTTCAGTTTCAGCACAAAGTAAAAATGTCTGCAAAGTACTTCACCTGTAGTGTGTGTTTCTTGAAATTAGCATATGTAGACAGCTGGCTAACAACAGATGAGGACAAATCAGACAAAATAAACTACACCACTATTGGCTCCATAAAATTGAACATGTAGTGCAGTATAAAAAAATAAATCAAAATATCTCCTTCAGATGTAACTGTTAATTTCAATAAAATACACTATAGACTTAGCTACTGCCTGCCTTCATATAGGGTTGTAACAGATTATTGTAATTCCTATTTAATAACAATAGTAAACACATTGTGATAAAATCCACATTCCCAAGCCATTTTTTGAGAAATAAACTTTTTTTGCATATTGTAATTATTTGCAGGCTTTTCACAACAGTCTGCCTCAAATATAATTTCTGCCAAGCTGTGGGGCTTTGCCATGCCACCACCTTGTCACAAACCCTCCTTACAGCCCAAACCACTGCTAAATACTCATGAGCTTAGATTAGTGTCACTCCCAAGCTAGACTGACAACACCTAAAGGTGGAATCCAAAAAAGACAGTCTAATTGAGAAATTCAGATCCTCTCCTCGGGATAGGCTAATGCTATTTATTTTCCCCGTTTGTGCCTAGAAGAAGCTTTAGTTCAGTTTAGCTCCTCTAGCTCATTTTGGACTTTTTGTAATTAGAGATACAGCGACGCTGAGCTGTATCTCATTTGAATTGCAGAAATAGTATGTTTTTTGTGAAATGAATGTGAAAGGACAGTGGCAATGGAGAATTATGAGAAAAGCAGTTTGTTTCACACAGTGGACAGCCATGAGCAGAAGCAAATTTTCTAAGAATAAAACAGAACATGAGGTGCTGAAAACCACCTCATGGTGTTTGACCAAGCACTGAGAGGATGCAGAGGTTTATTGTACAGAGCAAAGATAAATAGGGTATGAAAGCTTTCAGTGCTTGACTTTTGCTTTGATTTTATTCACATAAAATCAAATTTAGTGTAAAATCCATATAGCAGCCATCTTGAATCAAGATGTTTCTAAAAGGCAGTGCCTTAAATATGTCAATTTATTGATTAACTTATGACAATTGCCAAGGTGTTTTTTTATTTATCTATTTGTATAATTTGGTAACAGACTGACACAAACAAATAAGTTCACATTTCTAACCTCATTTGGACATTGTATTATATACACTTGCATTCATTTCTGTAACCTGACCTTTAACCCTAAACTTAAATTCTGTCACACATACAGTACATAGTTTATATAGGCATTGACATGCTCTCAACAAATGACAGAAAAGGCTGACAGGTGTCCCAGTATTGTTCTGCAGAACCCTTCAGGGTGTATCTGATTTTTTTTCTCCCCCAGATGGATACGGTACATGATCTCTCTTATCCAATGTACATAGGCTGGGGTGTGTGGGTCCTTCCAGTTGTACAACACATCTCTTCCTGGCCAGAAGAGAGCTAAAAGCAATCACATCCTTCTTGTACTTGCTGAATGACGTATCCACAGGGACCACCCAAACAGTAATATGAGTGGTGATGGATGTAGAGTTTTGCCACATATCCCAGAGAAAGTGTCAACAATAGATTGCCAAAAGGTCTGCAGTTTGGGACAGGTCCAGAATGTATGCAAGGTGTAGCTGGAGTTTGTCTGCCATGGTTACATGCAGGGTCCCGGTCAGCTTTGATCTTGGAAAGCTTGTCTTTGGACCAGTGCAGCTGATGCACCACCTTGAATTGAATTACAACATGTCTCAGACAGATTGATGATGAATAAATGTTCTTAATGCTTTATAAGCAGCTTTATAAGACTGATCGGAATACAGCATCTCAGACTGAGGAAGTCTTTTGGACGAAACCCGAAATCAGACAAATCCCGACAGGCGAAACGTTTCTACAATTTTTTTGCTTTGTTTTGTTTTTTGAATGTCCAGAGGACCAGACTTAGCTTTTTTAGATTTTTGCTACCTGGATTATTGAGCATGCATCAGGGTGTTCTTAATGCTCTTTCTCCAGACTTAGTCTGACATGGATTCATCCAGGGCCATTTCCCATTTCAGTTTAAGAGTGTCCAAACTGGTATCATGGTATGAAGTGAGCAGTGTAGAGCTTGCTGTGGGCCCCTCGGTATCAGACTTGCATTCCAAAATAGTCACCACAAAATGTTTAGAGGGTACAAAGGAAGACAATGAGTTAGATCTCACAAAATATATCAGCTGTAGGTATCTGAAAAACTGTGACTTGTGGATATTAAATTTCTGTACCAGCTGTTAAAAATCTAAGTCCAATGCAGTATTGTATAGAGTAAGGGACTTTTCAAACAGTGATGCTTTATATTTACTTTATAATACACTTGTAGTCCCGCATTTAACTTATTGTGTCAATGTTTGGGGTACAGCGTGTAAAACCATAACAAAGCCTGTTTTTATTTAGCAAAAAAGAGCTGTAAGAATTATAACGAGAAAGAGTTATTGTCACCCTTCTAACGTTCTGTTTTGTCAATTGAAATTACTTAAGTTTTATGATTTGGTGGATTATAATATTTTTCTACTTATGTTTAAAGCTCAGAATCACTTGCTACAATCAAACATTCAAGCATATTTTGTAAAAAGGAAGAGTAGTTATGATTTGAAGGGAATAGATATTTTTGTTAAACCTAAGAATAGGACCGGTTTAAAGGGTCGGTCTACTACAATTCTGGGAAATGGTCTGTGGAATGGTTTGGAGGATGGTGTAAATCTAGTAAAGTCAATGTTAATACTGTATACAAGAAAAAGGTCAAAACTATTTTGTTGGAAAGATATATATAACTGATTTATGTTTACTATGTCTACTATGTAAACATGACATTTTGATGAGCTAAGCATTTGCTGTATTATATGAATGATTATTGTTTGAATTGATAGTTATAATTTATTTTGTCTAAGAGGGAGCAGATATATAAGAACATTTTTTCTTCTGCTTCCCTTCATTTTATGTTTTTTTTTTAAAATATGTTTGTGTTTTTTTTAAATGGAAATGAAAATGAAATGAATATAAAAGAAAAACAAAAAAAGAAAAAAAAGATGTAAATGTATCTTCTTCATAGAGGTGATATAGTGAATGTACTCCCACCAAGACCCAGGTGTTAAATCTGTAACCTGACTTAACTTTGTTGGATTTTTCTACCTGGATTATTGAGCATGAATCAAGATGTGTCATCTTATTAGTACTGGGCTTTAGTCCTTGTGTGGATTACTAGTCATGACAAAACAGGTTATTAGACCAACAATATTCTATGAAGGCAACAAATAACAACTACATGCATGCACACAGACAAAAACTGTATTGCCCATATTTTGCCGCTTGACAGTATGCAATAATAAGAATAAAAAAAAAAAAACTTAAAGGCTTTTTTCTCTTCAACAGCAAAATAAAATTGAAAGAAATCTACAGTTTGCATACCTTCTCTCTTCCTCAGCATTATCAGCAGGGCCAACTGGGCCTGGGCCCAGGGGCCCACGCCCACCATGGGGCCCACTGCAGTTTTGGGGAAGAAAGCAAATAAAATATCCTTAGATTTTAAATAGGGTTGGGCATCGAGAATCGTTCGGAACCGGGACTAACTGTCCGGTTTTCCCGGAATCGTTCAAAATATTAATTTGCGATTCCTATTTTCGATGCTAGTTAGCCGACCGGAAGTAGCCGCCGAAAACCAACGAAGAAGAATCCACCGGAAGTGTGCCTCCGGGATCGAAAGCGTACTAATTAATAAAAAATGACCAGTCAGGTCAGTGCAGCACTTGCAATAATTTTCTATCATGCAAAGGAGGGTGGAGAAGTAAAATAGTGTCCCGTCTTTGACGCGCTCCACCGGATTATTTTCGCTTCGTATCCGACCGGAAGTACAGAGTGGTCCGTCTGCAAAACGCTCCGCCGAACTTTTCGCTAATTCGCTACCTCTTCGGCTCCATCAGGTAAATAAATAAACTATAAACTACATCTCATACCAACATTAAGGCAGCTAACAAGTTATACTCTGCTTAAAGCGGTAAGTCAGCTCAATACAAACACGATGCTAACGTTAGCTCGTTTTTTTTTCTTAGACAAACGACCTGAAATGGCTTCAGTGTTCACCAGTGACTGTCCAAGGTAAATACGTCAGTGTGTGACTAAATGAATAATGCCACAAAACAGTTACAGAATATGTTGTGAAAAGCTTGCATCCCTTTTCAGATGTGGATTCAACTCCTGCCATGGATTGCACTTACATTGCACTCAAATCCAACACTTATTAACATTCTTAATCCATTTAAAGTTCTCTGTGTCTTTTAAAATGTCTTAATGTCTCTAGTTTTCAGTATTATATAATTTCTGTTTATGTTCTCTTTCATTCCATTATGAGTGAATGTCACAGTTTGAAGAATTATTGAATAGGTTAGTTAGGCAATAACAACAGAGCTAATAATTGTACACTTTCTCAGTCTTAAAAATGATGTAATAATCTCTTTTTACTGATAATACTGATAAACCTGTTGTTTGTTTAGGAACTTCCTGCAGTCTGTCCAGAAAGTCTCCACTGGAGGAACTTTTTGCTGAGGAAGAGGCACAACATAATGTCACAGCTCCATGTCCATGAAGAAACAAATGGAGAGAGGGCTGCAGATACCAGGACATCCCACCAGCTGTTCTGTCTGAGGATCCTGCTGCTGGTGGTGGAACCAGGTTAGCCCATCAGTGGGAGCTCAGTAACATGACTGCAGCATCACATACTGGACAATATTATATGTATAATAATAATAATAATATATGTTGGTGAGTCCTCCATGTTGGCTCTAATCTGCCCTGTGAGAAATTCATAGTAAATGTAACAAAAAGGAAAAAGTTCATAGCATTAAATTCAAACAGAAGTTCAAATTATTCAATAATTTCCAGTGTAGTGGTGAACCATGTTTAATTATTGATAGTTATAAACAAAAGTGTACAATTGACACGTACAAATAAATACATAATTGTGAATTTACTTTACACTATGCAAACATACAACCTTGTCCATCTTTTAAAAAAATCACAGTTCATATAGGTAATTAATAAATACATTTCAAAATGTAGTTTACATACAATGCTAAATTTATAAATATAAACAATACACGCTTTTCCATTTATTTATCACTACATAACCTAGGCTATGTGTCACTAATGAACTTTAACACCTTTTGGCAGGCTAAACATGTCTATGGATGAGCTGTATGAGGAATGTGTGACTGCAAACAGCCTGATAGACCACCTCACCACCTCACCTCAGGAGAAAGAAAGGTGGCAGTCCCAGGGAACAGCAGAGAAGTGGATGCAAGTTCTTCAGGCAGCTGACCTCCCCAACAGAACACCTGAACTCACACCTGGCCTCAAATGCTCCCATCATTCATGGTTGAGCAATGGCTAAGCAGTTCCATGTGATCCAGGTTTGAACTTGAGAAAAACATCATACAGACTGTCTACCTACACTTCAATCAAAGTAAGGGAATTTTTTTCTTTTTCTGCTGCTTCGAGCTTTCTTAGAGCTCATGGACTTGTTTTTCATGCACGTGGACATGGACTGCACACCAAGGCACTGGTGTCACTATGGTTGCAACATGTTTCTGATGGATGTGATTTGCTACTGGTTTGCTGCTGATTGATGTCAATGCAGTAGCTGCTGCTCTTTCAGAAGTGTTCATGTTTGACATCATTTGCTGATGAAGGATGGATGGATGTGATTTGCTGCTGAATGATGTCAATACAGTAGTATTATATATACAATACAGTCAATACAGTAGTATATAGTAGTAGTCAATACAGTAGTATATATATATATATATATATATATATATATATATATATATATATATATATATATATATATATATATATACATATATATATATACAGTATACCGTATTTTCTGGTGTATAGGTCGCACCGGTGTATAGGTCGCACCATCCAATTATCACCAATAGATTGGAAAAATCCCTAGATAGGTCGCACCGGTGTATAGGTCGCACCTACGTTTAGCTCTGCTGCAAATGTCTGCCACAGGAGCGCACAGCAAGGCTTTTAAGAAGATTAACACTTAAAAACAATTATTTGTTTGATAAAAATTATAGCAAATATGTGTCTGAGCTGAACTTTTCCTTAATAAATGAACGTAATTGTGAAATGAGCTGGATTTAAAAATTTGTTTCGCCGAAAGTGATAACAAGCCATATATAGGTCGCACCGGTGTATAGGTCGCAGGCCTTGAAAAAACCATAAAAAGGTGCGACCTATACACCGGAAAATACGGTATATATAAATATATATATATAGTATATATTTACAGTATATATATTGTATATAATATATATCTATATACATATATATACACATATATATATACATATATATACATATACTTACACATATATACATATATATATACATATATACAGTACACATATATACATATATATATATATACATATACATACATATACAGTATACATACATATATATATATATATATATATGGAAAAAGGGCCTTCTCCTACTCCGCTCCTGCTTCATGGAATATCTTACAAAAAGATCTGAAGCTCTCGACCTTGACTTCTCTAAATGGTTTTCAGAATCTGTTGGAATCCTGGCAAAAACCAATGCAGATCTGTTCCTGTCTTTGATTTTATACGTCTACCTTATAATGTTTTGCTAGTTTTTTGATACTTTGTAAAAAAAAAAAAAAAAAAAACTTTCTTTTTTTTTTTTTTCTTCTCTCTTTTGTTTTCTATTGTTTATTGTTTGTTTGTTTATTGTTTATTGTTTAAGGAAATTATACCACTGCTGTTCATTGTTCTTTAGTTTTAGCAGGTCGCTTTCGTAAATGAGCCCTTGAGGTTCAAAAGATTTACCTGACTAAATAAAGGTTGAATGAATGAATGAATACAGAAGTGGGTTGAGCCCAGAGCCGTATATATAGAGAGTTCTGACACTCTTTGAAGTCGCCGACTATAGCCGACAGGCGGTCAATCGTTCCAAACAACGGCTATGGAAACCTTGTGGAGCTGCGCCCTCTGGCGGCGACGGAGCGCTACTGCAGGCAGAGTCAGACTGTTAAACAGAGCCATGGAACGAATCGCCCCCTCCATGACCCACGTGACTTCCGCATTCCATTCTTACAACGGAACTCTATGGAAGTGTCGCAACTCTCACTTTATATGGCTCTGGTTGAGCCTAACCAGGGGTTGCTAGGTGAGGGGCTGGACTCAGGTTTGAGGTGGTTGGCTGCGGTTTGTGACATCACAAACCGCAGGAAGTGGGAAACGAAGTGTATTTATCAAAGATAAATAAATCTACTGAGTAAATAAACCACTGGGTGCATTTTTTTGGCCTTAGGGCTGTTTTTTTTATGAAATAAATACCCAAAGTTGAGTAAAAAAACATTAAAAAGTGAATTTTGAATATGTGGTCCCCTTTAAACCGAGAAGTTGCTAAACTTCATCATAATTAATGACCAACCGCTATCAGCTGTAGAAAATGAAGGATTTCACAGCTTGATACTTGCAGCCAAGATATAGTTTACCCTCCAGGAAATGTTTTTCAGTGCAACAGTAGACAATTATAAAAAGCATATCAATTAAAAATTACAAGAAAATTGTATATGAAAAAAAATAAAAAAAATAAACAGCTACATCATAAAGCAATGTAAAATACTAAAAACAGGAACATACCTGTGTTGGTTTATCAGTTTGTGATTGGAAGATCGCCGGTTCAAGCCCCGGTACCGACAACATCAAAAATGTGGGTGGGATAAGTGAAGCAGTCACACCTGTCTCCACCCTCATCTGCCCCACTCTGGGCCCTTGAGCAAGGCCCTTAACCCACACCATCTGCTCCCCCGGGCACCCTAGATATCATCTCTCTGCTCCACACAGAGGGCTGTGGTAGCTCGGTGGTCTGTGGTTGTGTCAGGAAGGGCATCCGGCATAAAAACAACTACCAAGTCTTCATGCGACTAGTTCGCTGTGGCGACCCCTGACGAAGGGAGAAGCCGAAAGAAGAAGAAGAAAAAAATCGGTGTTGGTTTATGCCATGAACATAGCAGATGTAAAGCTTTTTAATATTTTATTTAATTCATTTATTCATTAATTTAAAAGAGACAAAATAAAACAAATTCATCAAAAAGAAAACATGAAAAAAGTGTAGAAAGAAGCAAAAACATTTTTATATTGCCCCCTTATTTAAAATAATACTGCATATAAATTAACTTTAAACAATCACTTAAATTAATCACCTTAATATCCAGTTTAACGAAAGGAACAAATAAAAACACGTTTTGTGTTAGCAGAATTTAATTGTAACTTTGAAACTTATCCAACATTAACAAAACTTACCTCGTCGCCTTGTTGGATATGCATGCATATATGTGTACACATTGTACTTGAGAGGAGATCATTACAGCCTCATATAAAATCAATGATGATGACGATATCGGAACGGGATCAGTATCAGCCGATATCCAGATTTAAGTATCGGGATCGGATCAGAAGTAAAAAAAAATGTGTATCAATGCATCCCTAGTAAATTATGCAAAAAACTGACTTATAGGCAAAAATATGGTAATTGAAAACAGGTTTGTGGCCCTTGACTAATCAACAAGACAACCCAGTAAATGTGAAGTTAATCTTGACATTGGTGTGTACTGTATGCTTCTGAACATACACAAATGTGTTTATATACCATAACTATGCAGGTTTCTGTGTGACATGTTGGCACCTTCTTGAAGCAACACCCATTAGTGTTGAAGAAACCAGACTGATTGATGAGGAATTGGAGTTTTCTGCAAAGTAATTCCTTTATTTGTCTTTTATGATACAATATATAGTGGCACGGTGGCTCAGCTGGTAGAACTGTGGCCTCTCAGTGAGAAAGTTGCTGGTTCAAATCCTGGCCGAGGACCTTTCTGAGTGGAGTTTGCATGTTATCTCTGTGCATGCATGGGTTTTCTCTGGGTACTCAGGTTTCCCCCAACAGACCAAAAACATGCATGTTAGTTGATTGGTGACTCTAAATTGTCTCTGAGAGGGAATGGTTGTTTGTCTCGTTTGTCTCTATGTGTCCCTGTGATGGACTAGAGACCTCTCCAGGGCGTGTCCACCACCTCTTGTACTGTGACTAGGATGCACCAGTGATCCCTGTAACCTAAAAAAGGAAGAAGCGGGTAAAGATAATGGATGGATACAATATGTGGTTGTTTACAGTTTTGTTTTTGTCAAATACAGCCAATTGTATATGTTATTTGCTTGCATTGTATTATAGCTCTCTCTGTACATTATCACCAGCCATCTTGACAGCTGGAAGATTGTGCAATCGTCTGTATCTGTCTTGGTGTTATTAAAAAAAAAATCTCTCGAACCAGTGGACAGAATTACCGGTAACAAATATTGCTGAAAGCAATAACCGTTGGAATCAACCGGATTCAAGATGGGCACCGCAGCTAATCAACCTTGGAAAAAACATACAGGTGTTAATAATAATTTGTTTTCACTATCATGTTCTTAATATACTGTACGTTTCTCAAAGGTTTATTGAAGCAACAAAATCAGAAATTGTATAAATCGTATCTAACAAGGTTGAATCAAGTCCTATGGGTGGATTATTCTTTCTTGATATCCATTATATGATGTATACATCATAACTTCAAAGAATATAAGGGTTTAAATTACATATATGTTGCCACATTTTATTTATTTTTTCTAGTCATGGTAGTCAGTAATGTATCTGTGCTCACAGTGAACCATGATAGCTCTGTGTAGCCTTTAATATGTATTAAAAGGGTTACAGTATTCAGTTCATCAGGTCCACACAAAACCCCTTGGGTCTTGTAAAAGCCAGGGAGCATCAATAGTTTTCATATCCTCATAGGCGAGGTCATGGGGTTTACAGAGTTCCTTTGTGTTTTATGTGGGGTGGGGGGAGTGGGGGGGTGCAGTGTAGGCTGTCTGCTGAACTGGTATTGGCATAAGGAGAGAGGGTTAGGTAGAGTTCAGACAGGGCCCCCTATCTGCAAATCAAACACATCCAACATTCACGGAAACTCACTCACTCAGTATTGACAACATGAGTGGTTTATGTTTCCAGCCATCTGCTTCTTAGGTTTGCTTCATCGAGTGTGTGGGATCGTCAGCTGCTCCTGCCTTTTTACCGACATCATTAAGGAGCAACTGTCAAAATGCATTTTTTTTGACAATATTTGGAAAGATGCAAAGAAAAGTATCTAATTTACACCACCTCGGGATTAGTTTCATAACTAAAAGAGTTCCCTAAAAAATTCCTGTGGTCTAGTAAAGTGTTAAGTCGAAGATAAATGACGTATATTATATGTGTGAAATGTTTCTGGAGCTGCCAGGTCAGGTCAGTGTTATTTGACACAGGTGGATTTCAGATCCCTGACGTTTATACGTCCAGATTTTCCAGTCATACATGTAAATGTTTACCTGAATGAAAGATTTGGGATAAAACAAAATACTGTAAAGGTTTGCTGCCAATTTTATTGTTCAAATTGCTTTGTCTGCATTTCTATTTTGTTGGGAAATGTATAGACAGCATGACTCGTGGAGAATATGATCATTGATCATCATGATTATTATTATTTTGTTCTTTTCCTATAATAATACTGAATGAACTCTTTCTCCTCTGGCATTATCAAGATACGATAAGCAAAGGTAAGAATATATATATA
>JBBPBX010018135.1:20339-45998 GCA_038048925.1 Garcialebias charrua
ACCCCAGAGGAAAGAGAATAGACACTATGGCTTGTGGGGAAATAGATAAAATTATATATATGAAATTGCTCCATGTTGATTGGTTTAGTTAATGCTAACTAAGTATGTTCAAAAATACTTGTTAGCATGGCAAAGGTTGGTTGTTATTAAATGCTAATTGTAAAACTTCAGTAAACAGTTGTACAGTCATTTAGTTCATTTTTACTATAGTTTTTATGGGGCATTTTTAAGTGATAGTTCATATATTTTTTTCAACATGGTTCTGTAGAAAAGTCATTAATACATAAGTAGTTTTTTTTCTAAAGTAAATACCGGTAGCTCTTTTAATGAAAACACCTTCAGTTATAGAAAGTTTGATTTAGTTGAAATTTCCAAGCTACCAACCTTTGTCTCTTGATGTTGTAGTAGTTTTTGATGATGCTGTTTCCTTCAGTTTACATTATGCTGTTTTTCCAGCACTAATATAAATATTTTTCTGTCTGGACTGGCACAGGCTGCACAAAGCTACAACTAAATCGTTGATGCTATTTGTGCTTGCAAAAAATAAAACTATTAAATCACAACTACAAACTAAAAAAACGCAATTACAAATAAAAAAACAACAATATTTGAAGAAACACAATTACACGAAGCAAAACCAGAAGAGGTGTGAAAGGTGGGAGGTTTAAACGGTCTGTCGTCCAATCAGCGACATCTCAATTTCCCACTGGCCACACCTCTTCCGGTTTCCCTTAAAGTAATTGTTTTTTCTTCAAAGGTTGTTGTTTTTTAATTTGTAGTTGTGGTTTAAACTTCAGTGCCACTGTCCATGACAGGTAATGTATTTTATTGTTTAAAACTTTTTCACAGAACTCCTCTTTAACAACGCACCACCACCCCACCCCACAGCTATTACTTTAGACACTTGAGAACATTGGCTTCTAATGGGAGAACTGTTGCTAAAAGGGAAAATGAGATGGGGGTTGTGGTTCAAGTTGCCATGTTTCTCTGAAGATTTTTTTAAACACCTTTTTTGATCACGTCCATTCATGCTCAATAACCTCCTGCATGCAATCGCAAAAATAACAGATGGCTACTCCAGATTAGCTGTGGAAATATCAAACTGAATGTTATCCAATTACAGCAAGAAGATTAAATTTAAAGCATTATCTCTTCACTTGTTTTCATCAAACTGCCTTCTTTAAATCAAATATTTTGGTGTGAACTTTAAGCAAGCAAACCAGTTTTCGGTACATCAATCATTTAAATGTTGAAGGCAATCTTTTCATTTGACAAATTTAAATTTAAAAAATGTGACATTATTCTAAATGCAATCATATTTCAGGCATAAATGAAATATTGTTTTCAAATTCTAACACTGCATGTTTTCTCCAATAATTATTCTTTTTCTTTATCTGTTTTTAGAATAGTGGAGAAAAATGGAAAAGCCCTTGAGTTCCCGGCAAATGGAGGAAGTCGAATTATTCGTCATTATCGCTCTAGTTCAGTGCCCATTCCCCTCGCTGTGGAGAATGTGGTCCATTTTTCTGCTGGTCCCCTCATCAAACCAGCCTTGCAGCAGGCCGCCCAGACCAGCGAGGATGGAGCCGGCAGTGGAAGCCTTTCCTCTCCTCGGAAGCAGCCACCTCCCAAACCAAAGAGGGACCCCAACACCCGCCTGAGTGCATCTTATGAAGTAGTTAGTGCTGGGTTGACAATGGCTGTCAAAGAGAGCTCCACTCCAGAAGGGAACAGTCCACCTGCTGGAAGTCCCCCAAAATCCCAGCTCTCCCCAAATGACCCAGCAGGTATGCTATCACAAAAACAAACTTTATTTGTACTCTTTGTTGCCTTGTTACTTTATGTATTGCTTTGATTGCCTTTGCATAACTGACTTATTTTGCAATGTCCACAGCCTCATCCAAACCTCGTCCCCACAGTGATGACTACACAACCACGAGAAAGGTACCGCCGCCCAAACCTAAGCGCAGCCCCAACACTAAGCTGACAGGCTCGTATGAGGAGATCAACGCAGTAGCATCCCATCTCCACCAGCTGCGGCCTGCTGATGTGAAGCTAGCCTTGCTTTCCCGGGGTGGCGGGTTTGGAGGGTTTGGAGGCTTGAGGCAAAGAGCAGCATCAATAGATGCTCCACAAGGTGTTGCACTAAGTCTGTTCTCGGGACATGATGAAGAGGATGTTTACATAGAAATGTTGGGGTCTCAGCCACGGACTCGGAGCCTTCAGGAACCCCCTGATAGCCCAGAGCAAGTGGACACAGAAGCTGTCTATGAAGAAATGAAATATCTCCCTCCTGAAGAAAGTGGAACACCTCCTACCGCAGTAACCAAGGCAGCCAAACTGCAGGCTTTAACCCTGGGTCTGGTGGGATTTGGGATGTCTCCACCGAAAAGCGGGGAAGCCAAGCAAACATCAATTGGGGTGAGTGCTGTCATGGATGTTGCTCTTACACAAAGCAGTGGATTTCCCAAAACTCAACATTGCAAAGATGGCAGCTGTGACATCCCTGCTCCCATCCCTGCTCCCTTCCCCAACCTACTCCCTCACCGCCCACCTCTCCTGGTGTTTCCCCCCTCTCCTGTCACCTGCTCTCCTGCTTCAGATGAATCACCCCTGACCCCCCTGGAGGTAAAGAAGCTGCCAGTGTTTGAGACAAACCTGAACTACGCCACAGGCCCAGACAGCCCTCTGTCTCCACAGTTTGCCCGCCAAAGGGCCGACTCGTCCCCTAGTCTCACTGTCCTTGTACCAGAAAAGAAGTCTACACCCCCACTAACTCCTCCACCACCACCACCTCCCCCAAGTGCTCTACCTCCTCCCTACAGACCCCCATCACACTTCCCCTTCCCACCTGAGGCCAGTTTCCTGACTCTGACTCGAGCAGCATCTGTCACTGGGAGCTCAGATTCACCCAAAGTCTCCTCTCAAAGGGCAGGTGGGGAACCACTGGGGAAGCCACCTCCCTACTCGCCTGTGAAGATGTCTCGTCCTGAGCCACGAAGAGCCCACTCATGCTCATCATCTCCCCTGCTTTTTAATCCAGCCAATGGCAGACCCTTGACTAGCCCTCTGGATGAACTCAACACTCTGTTCAGTTCTGGACGCAGCTTGCTGAGGAAGTCAACGCCTGGCCGCAAGACGAGAGAAGGTCTGTCAGAAACTCTTAAACACATATCCACAGAGTCATTCCCAATTAAATTTAATCAATTAATTAATTAAAAGTATCTGCTTTTTCTTTTAATAATATTTTTTTGCATCTACATTCATGGGATGATTGTCTACAAACACAAAATAACCCAGATGATTAAAACTAGGCCGTCACATATTTGTGTTGGTGTGTATCAAGGTTCAAGATTCAAGGTTCTTTATTGTTATTCACATCAAGTGTGGTTCATGAGGTGGAATGAACATGTGTACACAAGGTCCCAGTTACACCCAAAAATAGCAAAAATATAAAAAGAAACAGTATCTCAGATATACACTGATATATGTAAATGAACGCTAAACGATACACTAAAAGATCTAAGAGTAGCACTTTACAATGAGGTACACAAAATTTGATTAATTACTGGGAAACTCCTCAGTAACAAATCAGGAGTTAATGGGTAGTTAACCAGTACTTACTGGGGTACACACAGCCAAGCCTTATTAGGGGTGTTGTGTCTTTACTCCAACATAGTATATTTTAAAGATGAAAGAATAATCCACTCAGTTAAGGAAAAGAACGTGATTTTACTTGTCTTCAACTGGTCTCAACATTACACACATAAATCAATACGCCGGCGGATCACCTCTAGGTAGCCCGGTAACTAGGGGAGTGGTTCCGCTGAAGTAAATAGGTCCGCTGTAATACACTACAAGGGGACTACTGGTTTGTTACCACAGAAACTGAGGAGAAATTTTCCCTGTGGGTTCTGAATAAACTCTGCACCAGTGAGGTCACAGCTCGTAATTGTCAAAACCTGTTTCCTAGTGATTACTGATTTTATTGGATTTACTCTTTTGTAAACCTGTTGATGAAATAAATTATTAATTTCATAATATTGTACTGGTGTCAGCTTAACTATGTCTGACTCTCATACTGATCACCAAATTATTGCCTGGCCATTATTTTATTCACTGATGTAGTGAAGCATCATACCGAGTACTGAGGAACCAATCATTAATTAATCATTGCCTGACTGTTACCTACTGGTTTGTTCCTGTGGTAACAAACCAGTAGTCCCCTAATAAGGCTTGCCTGTGTTCCCCAGTAAGTACTGGTTAACTACCCATTAGCACGTGAATCTTTCCTCTTTGGTTTCCTTGGTAACTACCCATTAGTTCTTGATTACAGTAGTTCCTCTTCATTTACAAGGTAACTAACCAGTAGTCCCCTAATAAGGCTTGACAGTGTGTTCCCCAGGAAGTACTACTGGTTAACTACCCATTAGCTCCTGATTTGTTCCTGAGGCATTCCCTGTACCTTACTGAAAAGTATTACAGATCTAAGATGTACGCTGAACACTAATAGTATAAAATAATATGGTATATTAAACAGCAGCCTGAACATGAGTCATTGTACACAAAAATGTCTGAGCAGATGGGTATGAATGCAGCAGCAAAAAGGCAAGAGATCAGCAGCATGGATAATCAGCAGCACAGATTAGTCACATATCACCAAAGTGGATTATGTGACTTATCTGTGCTGCTGATAATCCATGCTGCTGATCTCTTGTGTATGTATCTTGTATGTAGATATGCATCGATCAGCAGCATGGACAATCAGCAGCACAGATAAGTCCATATCATCAATTAAAAAGGCATATGTGACTTATCTGTGCTGTTGGCTATCCATGCTGATGATCTTTTGTGTATGTATCTTGTATGTAGATAATTTAGATGATAACCATTGATTCTTGCAATTTTGTGTACAATGTCGCAAACTTTAAGGCGAGGACATTTGTACTGATGTGCATTGTCACTGTTATCTACTGTTGTCGTTGTTTTTTGTTCAAAGCACGTCTCTTTTGTAAATGAGTCCTCGAGGCTCAGTAAGACGAACCTGTATAAATAAAAGTTGAATGAATTAATTTGTACACTTTAGTGCAGCTAGGCATGTGCACATCATGCAATCTTATATCTTATGATGGGTTGCTAATTAAAGACTCATTAAGCCAACACTGATTACATTCTGAACAGCAAAAGCAGTGTAAGGCCCTGGATAAGTGATAAACACCTGTTTTATACAGGATACAGATTCATTTTGCAAACCCCTCCCCCACCACCAAACACACAGGTAAACTGCAAAGGAGTACAGCCTTAATTTTTTAGCATGTTTGCTAACGAGCTATAACTCATTCACGTTGCAATCCCTTTGTACTTGGAGGTCTTTTTTTCCTTGAAAAACTCAACTGTGACACCGCCTGAAGCCAGAAATTTGACTTGGAAAGTTGATCTCCCATCCTCTAAAACTAATGTGGTTGACACAGACGCAAATCATGGTGATAGCTGCTGTAATAAATGTGTGTTTGCACTTCTGACAGTTTACCTCGCAATAAATGAGTCATATACTGTACTGTACGTACATTGTACTTCCCCATATCTATTTTTGAACACTGTTTGAATGCATAAAAGCAAATAAGTACATTTTGTTTAGCTGATTAGCCTGGTCACTGCACAAGAATGAGCAAAGTCCCCTGATGTTCCAACTTGAAACTTGGACACTGTTGACTCATTCTACTCCAGAGGTAAATGTAACCCAGCATTAGGCTGCACTTTAAGTTTATTTTAGCATGGTTATTGTGTGAGGTAGCTTATAACAAAGCCTGTTTTTATTTTACAGAAAAGAGCTGTGAGAATTATTTTAGGAAAACCTTATTGTCATCCATCTAATATATTATTTAACCAACTTAAGTTATTGAAATTTTATGATTTGGTGGATTATAATATTTCATTAGTTATGTATAAAGCTCAAAACAACTTACTGCCTCCAAACGTTCAAAAGTTTTTTGTCAAAAGAAGGTCTTGTTATAGTCTTAAGGGAACTGAGATTTTTGCAAAACCTCAGTATAGGACCAGTTTGAAGGGTCGGACTGTTTCGATACAGGGAATTGATTTATGGAACAATTTAGAAAACGATGTTAAATATGCTAAATCTATGCTTGTGTTTAAAAAAATGATCAAATCTAAGTTGTTAACAAAATACGAAAATCTTTAGTTAAATCGATTCTATTAGTAATTATTTAGTCAAAAAATGAAGTTTTTTGTTCAATTACTTGAAAAACATTGCCTTAGTTAATTGTTTAGATTGAGTTTGCTTTTGTATTTTTTGTTTTTTGTAGAAAAAAAGGGGCAGATACTATAAGATTATTTCTTCTCTCTGCCTCCTTTCATTTTATGTCTTTTATATTACACACTGTATGTTTAAATGTTGTTTTTTATTGATGTAAAATGAATAAATTTAATTAAAAAAAATTAAAATAAAAAAACACAGGCTGCAAAAGTAGGGCAAAGTAAGTTGTCACTGAGTCACAACATTCTGATATACAATATGATCACTTTGTAGCAACCATATTATCATAAATATTATGTTGTTATATCATATATGAGAAAAATATGGAAACTCCTCTATCCCACTGTTTTTTTTTTTGTTTTTTTATCCTGGTATCTGTTTCCTCAGTGTGTAACTCGTGGCTTCATTAATAATACATAAACAGTAGAACGATGAGGATTACGCATCAAATATTTAACAGCTCACTCATGTTCTACTGAAGGAACTGTGAATGTGCAGCAGCACTGAAGGGTACAGCCCGGACAACTATCTGGAAGACAAATTCACATCAACTACAGTCAAGTCGATTGTAGCCGGCTGCTGTAAATAATCGGTCATCTATCTTGAGCCTTAATAAGGAGCTGCTTGGTTTGTGCAACAAACTGTTGTGTCATACTTCTATAATTGTAAAAGAAATGCAGGCAGCGGGGAGCTGAACACCTTATAAGACACTGTATGCAATCGAGTGCGTTTGCTGACGCATTTGCCTCCCATCACATCTTCACACTGGCTCTTCGTCAGCTCCTGGACCCGAGCAGGAAAAGCACTCGCATCATGGAAAATAGTGTGTGTGACAGGGGGAACAGGCCACGAGGTATTTTGAGCGGGCGGACCACTGCTGTCCTTTTAGATCTGAACGCACAGGGATGCCTTTGGGCTTAACAGGACAACCCACTTCCGTTCCCTCTTGGCAGTTAAATGACTGCATGTGACACCCAACTCTGGAGGAGTGGCCAAGAGGGTTACAGTTGCTATTCCAGTGAAGAGCAGCTGACTCTCCCTGAACCCTTCCCCCCTAAACCCCACATCCTTACTCACCTTTGGGTATGAGAAGACTAGAGGAATGCAAGAGAACGAAGAAGCATGCATCATAAAAACATGCATCTTTCAAAACGCAGCATTTAAATCTTAACAAGACAAATCTTGTTCTCTTTTAATTTACCTTTAGTTCTGATTGCCCTTCTCAGTTTCAAACCCTTACCCTGTGATGTAGTAGAGTTTGTTGAGCTTATATTTAAGTATCATGTGACGGTGATGGGGCCAACAGGCACAAATTCTCAGTGTGAGACAGCAGCTGATGAATTACTGCTCAAACGGCCTCACACATATGTCACCAGAGTCACTTGCTCATGCAGTTTGTGAACATATGTGAACCCTGAGGAGAACCGTACACAGTTACCTCACCAATGGAAAGCAAAACTTTCAGCAAATACTGTAACTTTTACTTTTTTTTTTAAATATACTAGAAAATATAACGACTTGAAAACAGAACTGTACAGTTATTTCAATAATTTTCATTTGCTTTACATTGTTTATGTCTGGTTTGTGTTAGACATACATGTACAGACTGTTGGTGTGCATTTGAAACATTTTTTGGTCACATTTCTTCCAGGGTTCAATTCTAATATAAATCTGCCAGGGAAAGAAGACTGTGGTTCTGCACCCACGTCACCTTCTCTGAAAGACAAGAACGCCAACAACCACTCTCTCCACTCCCCAAGCCCGGTCCCTGTAGAGAACGGCAACCAGATCTCCAATGGTAACGCACTTTACATTTCACACCAGACTCCAGGTCACACAGTTTAAAACAGTAACAATTAGGTTTATACTATCCAGGACAATTTCATTAGTATGGGAACAAATAAAATAATGAAAACAAAAAAGTTTACAAGAGATGGCTTTAAGATTTTGTGGTGAGGTTCTGTAAACAAAGAGTATTATGAGCAGTTAATGTCTTACTTGTTGTAGATAACTCTTGAGATTACCTCAGTTTGGAGAAATAAAGTGTATCTGGTCACGATGCAACGATATCAAATGTGAATGTTGTTTTAAATACATGTACAGTGATGTCAGTTTGCATTATATGATTTTATGATCATCAGAACTAATTGTATTGTGAATGTGCAGGCTGCAACGAATGTGCTCCATTTAGGTGCCGCTGCCACTATTTGATATTGAAAAACAAAATAAAAGATATACCATGATAAATAACAGTGCAGTGGCACACTGACGACGGCGTGAATAATTATCGTTTGAAGCACAAAACATTTGTGAAGATGCACTTTACAATGTCACTAATTCACTTTAGTCTTGGTTCTGTTCAAAACCATCAACTTATCAGCACAGAATAAATTAAACTCCCAATCAAAATTGGTAAAGAGGGACCTGCAACATTAATCATGCATAACCTCTTCACACAACCATACTTAAAACAATGTGAAGTAATTCAGTGTTTTATATATTATGTGTGAGAACTAAAGTTAAATTTAAATGTTTCCATGAATGTAAAATGCTACAAATAAAAATGTGAACAGTTCAATATGATGCAGAAGTCAGTATTTTTTTAACCTATGCTGTCTTTTCATGTGGTTAAGAAAAGTGTATTACATTTCTCTGTGGTCACAATGGAAAATTACATTTATAGCAATCGTTACAAATGTCCCATTTCAACTGTAAGACTTTGCCCATCCAGACATAGTTAAAACCATCTTGCCCTTATTGCATTTGGAGTTAAAATGAAGCCAAAAATGCAAAATAAGTCAATAAACACCTAAATCTTCACTTACAGCTTCCACACAAATTAACGAGGAAAGTAGCAGCTAGGTGCTGCTAATCAATTCACTATATTAACTGATCAGCAGCAGGCGTGAGCAGCTCTGTAGAAGCTGGGGTTTTTAAGTACTTTGTTTTGGATATGTGTGGTTATAAAACAGAAGAGAGATAGCAGTTATGAATTTGACTAACAAAATGAAACAGAATTTTTGCTCTACGAGGAGTTACACGGCTGCTTCTAAGAAATTTTGAGTCCATTACTGTATTCTGCTACAACGAAGCTATTCAAAGTGGAAAACATTCATGACAGTTGTCGGACTTCCCTGGAGTGAATGGCAGAGCAAGATTACTCAGATGTCAGAGTGTGCAGGGCTTAGAGAAACTGCAGAAACCCCATGATTCACTAAAGTCCACTGGCTCCACTTTAGATTTTGAATGCTAATATTGTTGACAGTACAACTAGTTGCTAGGATTGCCAAGACAAAGCTTCTTCTCTGAATTAAACATGGCACTGCGTCTTTTCAAGGTTGTATCTAAACAGATCATAAGACCTGTGAACAAACTATCTTTAGGACAAATAGGACCAAATTAGAAATATTGTAGCTGTGAACCACATTAAATGAATCATCAAAGCAAACATTTCAAATTCCACTGGTATTGGAGAGAGTATAAAAACGCCAATCACACATTCTGAGATCTTTGCAGCCATTAAGTCAATGGTGAACTTTACTGAGTCAAATGTGATTGGGTCATGCAAAAGTGTAAGCAAAAAACAAATAATTGAGAAATTTTAATGTAAAAATGTCCATGCATGTGTTGTGAAAATAAACAGCTGCATTGTGTTGTCTAAAGCTGTATTTTTGGAAAGGCAATGAACCTCAATTTTCAATTTAACATTAAACATGACACAACCTGAGAGTTGGTTTTAAAGAATGTCAAACAATGACATATGCTACATTTAATAACAGACACAGGGATGACTTTTAAACCTGATGTTTGTAAAAATGTTCCTTCTATTGTGTTCAGGGTCCCTGGAAGATGGGACTCACATCAAGACAAATTCCAGCACCACCTCACAGCACAGATACATGGACAGTCATCACACTCAGGTAATCACAAAGGCATTCAAAAGCATACATGTGAATTATTTTGTATGATTCAACACATTGTACAGACAGTATATAAGTGTTTGTGTTCGTGCACTCGGGCACACACACGTTTATTAAATGTGACCTTCAAATACTCTATTTATTACTATGAGCAAACTATTTTAAGTTACGTATTAAACACCCAAATTATTTGGTGTATTTGTCAGAGAGCCTGATGAGTAAAATAATTTTGCCATTTGATGAGGTACACACAAAGAGCCTGTCACGAATGAGAGATACAAGGTTTGATAAGAGTCATCACGTGCTGTACTTTCACTCTAACTTCCTTTCATCTGGGGGGGGATCTGAATTTTTTTTTCTTTTCAACTGGGCAATCTTTTAGCAAAAAACTGGTTATGTTATTAGATTTAACCACAAACACACACACACACACACACACACAGATGCCACTCACACACACGAGCCACAACATTCTGAACGTACCCTTTTTCTCCTGTCCCTGTCTTACGAACGAGTTCCGTTCCTATGCCCGTTCGTAACTCGAAAATCGACGTAAGTCGGAAAATACGTCCAAACTGCACCTCATACATACAGTACTTTATTTTATGAAGCACTCAGCCTATCCTAACACATTACCCTACATAATTAGCAAAAACACATACATTTGGAGCCATAATGAAGGGAGAAAAGAGTTAATTTCTCACTGGTAGCTGGTGAATTCTTCCTCCGTCTGTTAGCATGTTAGCTTGTGCACCTCCGAGCTCCTGCAGCTTCACGCGGTCCACAGAGTTTACAGCAAGGTCTGTTAGCATGTTAGCTCGTTGCTAAGCTGAAGTCTTTCTGCCTCGTAAACCTCCGCTCCAAACAATAAGGTCTCCTGCAATTTTCCACGCGCGGTCCAGCGGTCCAGAGTTTTTCAGTAAGGTCTGTTAGCATATTAGCCCCTCCTGACCTCCTCTGCTCTGGTCAGCCTGCCCAAACAATGACATATCCTGTAATTTTCCACTGACTGCGTCAGCTACTCTCCTCCCTCCCTCCTGTAAATTTCCGCTGAGTTTCGGTACCGTATTTTTTGGTGTAAAGGCGCATAAACCGCATAACTCGAACAATGCTTTTCAATGGGAGGGCGTTCGTAACCGCGAAACGTCGTAAGTCAAGGCCGTCGTAACCAGAGGACTACCTGTATATATATATATANTATATATATATATATATATGTATATATATATATATATATGTATATATATATATATATATATATATATATATATATATATATATATATATATATATATATATATATATATATATATATATATATATACAGGGAACCCCCGACCTACGAACGAGTTTGGGACCTAAGAACCGTTCGCAGCTCGATCCGTTCGTAGGTAGGGGGTGAAAATTATATTAAAAAAAAAAATTATTCATTCATTCATTCATTCAACCCTTATTTATCATGCTAACGGAGCGTGCGCACATTTAATCATGTACAGTAGTGTACTGTAATGTTAAACATTGCTATTCACATTTACAGAATAAATAAAAATATATTTTCTTACTTTGAGATGGTCAAAGCCGACATCTTAGGTTGCCATGCGTTGATTGTTGTCGGGCCTAGCAGCCCCGCCGGCCGGCCAGTGAACCACCGCAGCCGCTCCAGACCTGTGTTAGCTAGCTGGCTAGCTTCTGCTAGCCAAGCCATGAGCTGGTGTTGGAGCGGCGGCGCGATCAATCTGCAGCTTCTGCTGCTGCCTTAGACATCCACAAAGTTCACAGAGACGTTTCCAGCTCGTAATTAATCCATATGAAGCCATCCTGGTCACCAGTCTTCGGCCGGCTACCGTGTTAGCTCCCGTGTTAGCTTCTGGAGCTAGCCAGGCCGGAGGTGTAGCCAGGCCGGCCGGAGGTGTTCGCACGGCGGCCTGGCACGATCGGCGATAAATCCGCTGCTGCTTGAGACATCCACAAAGTTCACAGAGACGTTTCCAGCTAGTAATTAATCCATATGAAGCCATCCTGGTCACCAGTCTTCGTCCGGCTCTCGGCAGCTAACCTAAGATGGCGTCCGGTGTTCTACATTAATTTGTGACCGTGTAAACTGAAGACCTACTTCCTGTTGCCCAAGATTGCTCAAAAATTGCTCAAAAATGATCAGAAATGATCTTTTTTATCATAATTATTATTTATAAAGCCTTTAAAACAACCAGAGCTGCAACAAAGTGATGTACACATGAAATTAAGAACATTTAAACACAAAAAAAAAAAAAAAAATATATATATATATATTTTTTTTTTAATTCATATTTTTATTAAATATGATATGTTCGTAAGTCCCGTGGTTCGCAGGTCGATGGGGTCGTAGGTCGGGGGTTACCTGTATATATATATATATATATATCCGAGGAGATTCTGGCAAACCATCCGGTGGCTGAGGAGTAGAAAGCAGCGCTTTACTAACACCGTGTTCAGTGAAGGCGGGGTGCTGTTGACTTCAACCAATGATGTCATCAGGAGATGGATGGAATGCTTTCAGACCTTCTCAATTCCACTGGTATGTCTTCCATGGAGGAAGCTGAGTCGGGGAACTTTGGGGTTGGTCTGTCGATAACCATGGCTGAGGTCACACCGAGGTAGTTACAAAGCTTCATGGCAGCAGGATTTCAGGGGTGGATGAGATCTGCCTGGTTTCTTTAAGGCTATAGATGTTTTTGGCCTATCTTAGTTGACACGAGGCAATGATCCTGAGGCTATGGTCCCCCTTCGGAAAAGGGTGGATTGCTTTCTTCATGTCGAGGGTGAGGTTCTGCCTCAAGTGGAGGAGTTCAAGTATTCTGGGTTTTGTTCACGAGTGAGTGATATTGACAGATAGATTGGTGCAGCGTGTGCAGCATTGTGGACTCCGTGCCGGTCTATTGTGGTGAAGAGGGAGCTGAGCTGTAAGGCAAAGCTCTCTGTTTACCGGTCAGTATGCTCCTACCCTGATCTATGGCTACAAACTCTTGGTGTATATATGGGGTGGACACAGGACCTTATTTCTGCAGAGCTCATCATGTCACCAACATGCACCTGTTTCCACTGAAGTCCACTGCTCTGCTTCAGCACATATTTAGCTTCATCTGGAAACTTTAATTCTTCCGCTCTGTGCTTTAACAAAGTTTCTTTTCAGAAAATTTAACCGAGGTTCAACCCAGACTGCATTTGAGAGGGATTGTCACTGTCACTGGTGCTTCAGGCAAAAGAATAAGCAAAGGACATTGTGTTCCACTTACAGATGAGGATGTGCACTGTGTTCCCCGTTTGAAATCCTCTGGTTGATAAAATGTTCTCAGCCCTGCTTTCACAATCAGCGCATGTTCACCGTAGGCTAGGCTCTGTTTTGAATCTTATTTGTGGACATGAGTAAAATACTTGTCGAAATACATGTCGAAGCTGCTAACATCTTCCTGGTTCATGTTTATTCCGATGTGCTTTTTAATCTTTTTTCCTCCTTTATTTTTCAGAGGGGGCATCTCAACTTTTCTCCATTTGGTGCTGGGGCTGCCCTCTAAAACAGAGAGGGGGCTCACTGGAAATACTTTAAACATGTAGGGATGTGGTGAGTGTATGTTGCCATACCTTTCTCCATCCTTACAGCAGTGCGTTGTCATAGCAACAGCTTACAGTTACCACAGCAGTGATCCTAATTTGGTACAAGGCCTGAAGCTTTACAAACCTCTAAATTAAAATAAACCTTAAAAGTTACATTTTGAGGTGTCATTACAAACTTACCTCTTGACAAGGATGGCTAAGAAGAATACTGTTATGGAAATTAAAAAAATATGAATACCAAGCCATGTATAAATAGATGTTTGGATCAACATTCTTGCCACTTTTGATAAAAATGTTAAAATCTTCTGAGACAATACACTCGCTGTGAAGAATTCCTGAAGACCACTGCTTCTGTCAGTCTTCTTCTGGAGTTCTTTTATTCCTGTTGTTACCATGCTTGTTCAAAAAAGTATATTTTAACAAGGCTAGATCAGGTCCTCTGGACAGATTCTTGTTTGTTGAAATGTTTCGTCTTTTATCCAAAAAATAAAAATTAAAAATGAAGCGTTTCAACAAACAAGAATCCATCCAGAGGACCTGACTTAACCCTGTAAGATTTTTCTAGCTGGATTATTGTGCATGCATCAGGACTTTTTTTATGCATTCTCCATTTTTATCTTCTATGTCTCAAAAAATCCTGCACATTTGAGAGGACTTTCGTGATCTATTAACCTCCAAATTTTACATGAATGGTCATTAGTAGTCTGATGCTGTCCTTGGACTGATAAACACTAACAAAAACACAAAAAGTTAAGAAACTTGTGTCATGGCTGATGCTCAGAGACACTGAAAGTCAAGCTGCGGGTTTTTGTTTCAACTCATTTGTCTGCTGTGATTTTATGTTGCTGATCATTGATATCCTAAACTCTTTTCAAGATGTTTTCCATAATTACTGTAATTAAAGCTTGAGCAAAATCCACCCGTTGAATAGAAAAATATAATCATTATTGATGATAAGGGTCGAAGCATGACTAACATTTGAAATTGTATTCTTAGTCATATGGTTTTAATAACTGGAAAGAACGACAAACATGTATCTGCAATCCACTGTGGCGATGTCAGAAAAATTTAACCACACATTCCCACTTCAGTCACGTGAAGGCTGTAAAGTTTTGTTCCAGGAATCCACTCTTATCTTCCTGCTCTGTTTGATATCATCACTGCAAAAGTGTTGCAGACAAACTGTTGCCACTGGGAGTTCAAGATTAAAGAAGCACACTGTCATTGTGGCTTTTAATTTGGAAGCGGTTTCATTATCATGCGTTTGTTCATTGCTGTGAAATGAGATTATTCCTGTGGGCCAGAATGTGTTTGAAACAGCTTCATTCCAGATAGTGTTTATGTAGATTTTCATAACTAATAAGATGAATGAAAGGATGCTGGAAGTTGGAGAGGACAAATCTTTCGGGATTTTTTTTTTCTATAGTTAGTAGACGAGCGCAGTCCAGAGTAATTATCTTTCAAATTGACAGAAAGCTGAATGATGGATGAGCACAAAGATTGATAGTTTTGTTTATCCAGTTAGACAAAGGAGATGACATTTACAACAGGAGCACTCACATGTTTATTTCTCTGAAACGTGTGGCACACTGCCTCTTATTCTTCTAAGTGTGAGAAAGACAGACAGAGAGGTACTTTATGGCTGCACATCAATATTTCTATCACAGAAATATTTTAAACATGAATATCAATTAATCATCTTTTTCCAGTTGTGATCTGTTTTTTTTTTTTCTATGAGCATGAATTACCTACTTCAAGCAGCCAAGACACTCGGTGGAAAACAGTTGAAACAATAAAATTATCATGTCCATTTTTTACAATTGAGAACAAAATATAAATAACATTAGTAGACAAATGAATAAAAACTATAGTCGTTTTATCAATTTTTCCGTCTCACCAGAACAGGCTTTGACTCTACTTGAGTATATAAGATCTAAAAGGTTTTCGACACAATTTGTGTGCCACATTGATGTTATGTTTGTTTATTTGTCATATGCAGGTTAACACAAGGTCATCAATGCAAATGTTCAGGATGAGAATAACTGATTTCTACTTGATAAAACAGGTAATGCTAAAGACTGCAATAAAGATACCAAAAGGTACCAAAAAGTGAAAAAGAAATATAATATTTACAAGGTCAAAATGAAATATTGTAATCAACAACATGGTAGAACAGAACGGTGCAAGTAGGATGAATTAATTTAAGAAGTATTTCACTCTTAGTAATATTACCGTAGCTTAAATGTACATGATATATATTGTACATAACTAACATACACTACACAGGTTGTGTGACAGGTTATTGCACAGGTAGTGAGTAACGTTGAGATTAATGAATTATGACTGTATGGTAGTGACATACATGTACATGATACAGCCACATAGTGCAGCAGCAATAAACATATTAGGTGTCCCAGATGTGACTTGGTTCAATATTATTGTCAAGAGTTCAATAATCTGACAGGGTAATAACTGTCCTTTAGTCTTTTTGTACACAATGACAGACTCTTGTATCGTCTATCTGAGGGTAGTAGATGGAAGAGTCCTTGTGCTGGGTGGGTGTGGTCCTTAATGATACTGCGTGCTTTACGCATAAATCGGCTGTGGTAGATGTCCTGGATGGAGTGGCGACTGCTACCATTGATGTCCTCTGATGTTTGCACCACCTTCTGTAGGGCTTTCCAGCTCTAACTGGTTCCCATACCACCCTGTGATGCAGCCTGTCAGCAGGCTCTCAGCGGTGCGCCTATAAATGTTGGTGAGGATGCTGGTGTTTGTACCAAAGTTCTTTAGTCTTCTTAGGAAGTAGAGTCTTTGTCTGGCTTTCTTGACCACAGTGTCTTTATATAATGTCCAGGACAGAACCTCAGTAATGTGAACTCTGAGGAACTTGAAGCTGCTGACCTGCTCCACCTCAGCATTGTTTATGTAGATGGTGGTCTCTCCACGCTGTCTCCTGAAGTCCACTATCATCTCCTTCATTTTGCTGACATTAAGAGAGAGGTTATTTTCCTGACACCAGCTGGTCAGTGATTTCACCTCATTTCTGAAGGCATGCTCATTGTTGTTGATGATGAGACCCAAGATGGTGTCATTAGCAAACTCTAAGATTATCTTTGAGCTGTGCCTGGCAGTACAGTCATGTGTGAATAGTGAGTACAAGAGTGGACTGAGGACACAGCCCTGAGGTGCTGAGGATTAGTGTGGAGGAGAGGTGACTGCTGATTCTCACTGCCTGTGGTCTGTTGGTGAGGAAATCCAGTATCCAGCAGCAGAGAACTTCTCCAGGCCCAGTTTGGTGAGCTTGGAGACCAGTTTGGAAAATATTATAGTGTTGAATGCTGAGCTGTAGTCAATGAAGAACATTCTCATGTAGGTGTTTCTCTTCTCCAGATGGCTGAGGGAGGTGTGAACTATCCAATCTCACCACAACTGGCTTTGACTCTACTTGAGTCTATAAGATCCAAAAGGTTTTCGACAAAACTTGTGTGCCACCTCAGTATGGGCAGCATTGTCAATGTCAATATGCAGCCATCCAAAACTTCTGCAATGTTATTTTCTATCCTAGGCCGGCACAATGCTGCAATCTGAAAATAAGTGAAATGAAGTCACAAAACACCCACCTTCCTAAAATGCTGTTGCTCAGTTGAGGCTACTTTCCCTCAGTCTGATGGAGGGTCCATTTGTTGTAGCTCCCTCTGAATTTTGTCTTCAGCCAGCAAGCATGGAAACCTCTGCACCTCCTTCTGTACCACGATGTTGCCATTCTATTGGACATATTGTAAAATGTGAAAAAGTAAATAACAAAAACAAATTTGCAGCTGTGAAGTTTCAAAAATGGTTGATTATATAGAGTTGCCGTTCACAGAAATGTGTCTGTATGTTAAAACAATGGTTCAGGAGTGTTCATGTGACACACAACATGACTTCCGGAACGTCCAGTATGCGACTGAAAGTTTTAAATAGCTGTTATGTCATTTAGTACAAGGGACTAAGATTGTTACCATGCTACTATTATTCAGGAAATATGTTCATAAGGATGGAAATACTTTCCTTCACAGTCAAGAGTGTATGTTAATATTGCTAAGGTTGGTTGGTGTAACTGGGAAAGTCATGTTAAGTTATTTTTATGATATTCAAAACTAAATATATAACGTTTTAGAAACAAGTCTCTAACAACAAAGTTTGAGAGGAAGCTACTTTTTATAGAGTAAACTTCCAGTCCAGATACAACATACTTTAGACATTTTTAGACATTGTTTTCTACCAAAAGCTCATGATTTATTTTTTTAGGCTGACATTTTGAAGATGAATGTTCGAATGGCCAACATTCTCAAGCAGGAAGGTCAAGAACTATAATTTTGTAAAAATAATAATAGTCAAAACTGTGTTTGTTCCTTATTGCGTGTGTGTGTTGTTTGTGTAAAGTCATGCATTGCAGAAGGACATGGTGTTCCCTCTTGTCTACTGTTCCAGTAGCTGGTGTTCCTGGCTGGCGCCAGTGCAGAGGATAGCTTGGCAGGGAAGTGTAAATTATGGATTAGATTCTTGAGCATTGTGCTTGTACAGACAATCAAGCTGTGTGTGTATTGGTGGGGGGGTGCATTTGTACATGTGCTCACAGACGTGGAGTATCTATATGTTCATGTACATGCTGTGATCACTTTGTGTGTTACTGGAGTGAATGTGAAAGTACTGCAGTCTTGGTCAGAGAGCAAAACCTTACAAAGATAAAAAGAAAATGTACAAGCAATCAAGTCCGTTTGTGAATTTAAAAAAAGTAACTATTGAACCTCATGATTAAGAGTTGGAAAGATCACAAATGTAATAATTTGGGTCTGTTGACACTGCTCAGCTTTACTGTTAATGAGAAGTGGGTAATGTGATTAACTGTTCTTGTTTGTCAATATATATTTATCTCTTACACATTTTTCTTCTTCTTTTGGCTGCTCCCTTTTCAGGGGTCACCAGAGCTAGTCATCCTCCTCCGTTGTCCTCTGCATCCGCTGTCCGCAAACACGTTAAACAAACATTTCTATTGCTTTGGGGGTTATGCATGAAAAAAAGTAGCATCAGTTAAAGTGAGCTACTAGAAAACGAGATGCGACTAAGCAAGTGAACTAAAGACTGACAACTACCAAAATAAAACAGGAAGTCAGCTGACAAAATTAGAAATTAGGTCCAATCCGAACAGGAATAATGAAAAGCAACTAAAAAATATAATTTATATAAAAATGTTGTATAACAAGAGCCCAACAATCATCACGAGCTCCCTTTATGTGCATTTTAACACCTCATCTAGTGGTGTAGTCTACGGGATATGTGGGTATACGGAATATACTCACTAGAAAAGCTTAAGAATATCAGTATACCCACTTAAAAGTGTCCAATGATACATGACATATTAGTAGGCTCGTGTCATTGATAAATTAAACAGAAGTTAAACTCTTCCGTAACAATCTGTCTGTATGGAGCGCATGTTTTTTTTTATATTCGCGTATCCTGCAAATTATTGTATAATTCTGTACTTACTACTTAATACTTGAACATGTTTTGCTTTGATACTGTTTTAGAAATTCTATAACATGTTTTACTACAAAGTCAACTGTTCTACAAAATTTGTTGTACATTTATTCAAATATAAGCATCAGAGAAATTTGGAAATGTTCAATATGCTTAAAAATCCAAATAAATTGATGACTACATTGTACTAACTGCTGTACTTTGGTTTCTAAGCACAGTATACCCATTACAAAAATGTAGACTACACCACTGACCTTATCGTCTCCAAATATCCCAAAATTCTCAGTGTTTAATCTAACCAGATTGTCAAGGCTTGACCCTGCTGCTGCTATTACCAAACGAGGAACAGTGAAAATCCACTGTGACTGATTCACCTGGACATTAAGTTGTGGATGAATGATGGCGCTACGATAAACATATCGTCTGTGTGGGTGCACTTTGGGACTGTTGACTGTTGTTTGTTAGAAAAGTCAAATTAATCATAACTCTGTAATCAGTAGAGCTTCATGAAAGATTAGACAAAGATCTGCTCTGTTGATTTATTCATAAAAATAAATTTAAATCCCCATTCTCATTTATCATGCATTGCTTCATCATGTCAGCCATCTGTGTCATAAAATGTGTATTCCATGTATGATTTGATTGTTCATGAATTCTGTTTGATCCGTCTTCTCCTCATCACTTCTCTTTTTTTTTTAACCCCCATCGCTGCTTTAGGTGTTCCAGCGACCACGTCTGTCCAACAGGGATGAGAGTGCCACACTCAGGGAGCTTCTGCGGTGGCGGCAAGCACAGCGTGAGGGGCGGGGTGACTGTAAACACCGTCCGCCTCAGTCCCAGCCCCTGCCCCCCACACTGGTCTGGACCAAAAGCAAAGCCTCTCCATGACAGAAGGCACATCTTTACAACTGTTTTAGTTTTATACACCTTATTTTTGTTAGTTGTGTCTGACCGTCAAAGCCCACGGACTGCGCTGAAGCTCCGAGCCCTGAAGCGTGAGCCTGGCCCCTGGGCTGAGGGTCCTGCCTCTCCTCGTTGCACTTGATGTGGAAGATGCTCCAACGGACACGATGACAACTTATCGTGCACAACTTGACACGGATCAACAAAGAACGCATGGTCAAATATTATATTAACAAATGAAGTTGTAGAAAAAAAAAATAACTATTATGACGTGACCTATTTATTTTTAGTTTGTCTGAGACGATAAAATACGATGTCCATTTATGGGAGGCTGAGTTTAGGAGCTGAATGGGCCTCTTATCTGTATCCAGGCTGATCATGATATGGTGCTGCGCACAAATGAGATTCCCCCTCGCAACGTGGTGCTGAGAAATACTTGACTTACTGTCTGGTGATATATATGGATGTAAAAAGTTTACAAGCAAACCAACGCCTTTTTATCATTGGTGATGCTTGCGTAGGGGTCCTAAGTGCAACTGCTGCCATGGCAACAAGCTACCAGGGGTCAGAATAACCCAGTTCTATCCCAAGATGCACTTTTGTCCCTTGTTACTACCAGTCTTTGAGAAAACGAAACCCTCTGGCCAAACACCAAGCCACTGCACTTACCTTTACTGTGAGAAGCAAAACGTGTAAAGCTACAGCAACACCGCTTTAGGAGAGGTACCGTATTCTCCAGCCTATAAGTCGCACCAAAGTATAAGTCACACCAGTCCAATTATGTTCAATGAAGTGGAAAAATCCACGTATAAGTCGCACCTCACGACACAAAACGAGCACGCACAGCAACAACAGACCTGCAGTGCAGCAACGGACCTGCATCTCTTTGATCTTTAAAGATAAACACATAAAAAATATATTTTTGCTAGCTGACATTACAGTAAAAGTGTGTCTCAGTTTAACTTTTCTTGATAAATGCACTTTGACGGTTAAAAACCGTTAAATTAAGTGACCATTTTTTGACCAAAGTGAAAGAAAAAAAAAACGAAAAAATCCACGTATAAGTCGCACCGGCCTATAAGTCGCAGGGCTTGGAAATGTAGGCAAAAGGTGCGCCTTATAGGCCAGAGAATACGATAGTTCATGTTGGGAGCACGACACTATGTGCCAAAGTGAAAAACTGCCACTGAAGTGTAGTTTAAGAGCTAAAGTATGATAGACTTTCTTCAGTTCATTGATCTAAATGAACAAGATCAAACTGGTGTTTCAGTTGAGTGTGGATTATGTGGACTGATCAGAAATAACTGTAAAATAATAAAAAATAAAACAGTCTACATTTCTAAAGTAGCAACTAAATCCTCATTGTGTCATCCCCTAGGTAAAGTTGGGTCTGAATATCTTAGGCTGAAGCCATTTTTTTTCCTACAGCCTCATGTTTTGAGAAAGAAAGGGGTAGATCCCAGAAAGAAATCTGCCAAGAACAATCTGTAACTGTGATTTTTCTCTATCCTGAGTTGACTGTTCTGTTATCTCAAGATAACCAAGCTCATTTGATGCATTAGCTGGAGAAATTATTAGTTTGTCTTGATAACAGTTTATCTCAAAGGCAAATGTTTCTATTATCATAACTTCAGGATAAAAAATGTGGGAAATGAGTGGGTTTTATGTTAAACCCAGTTTCCAATTTATTGTTGCTGTCATATCACTTACAGATGATTTATGACATCAAATCAAGTTGTGCGTGTGCAAACTTGCTGAATGTTTTTGATGGTACCTTTTCAGCCTGAATCAGACTGTCTGATAAAGCTTGCATTATTTTGTTTTAATTTGGCTTCACAATATTTTCTAGTTATCGCAATAAAAACAAACTATTCTAGGTCAGATATCTCAAGGAAAGAAACTTAGTTATTGTCAAATGGTGACACAATTAAGTTAGCATCACTAAAAATTTGCTTTGTTATTATAAGATACTGAAAGAAAATATATTCTTAATCCCAAAATACTGTTGTGAAAAGGAATAGCATTATCTCTGAGTATTTTCACAGCACCTAATACATTCATATGCTTGAAATCTAGTAATTTGTTTGTCATTCAACAATTTGGCTCACTGGTTGTAAATTAATTTTTTAACAAAATATATGGAACAGCTTATTCTCCTTTCAAGGCCGATTGTTTAAAGCTATTGTTGTTCATGGACAGTCTTAGGAAGGTGTTATGTTGCAAATTAGTAGAAATATACCCATGCTTTTCAGAATCAAACTTCATCACATGACCAAAAATGATCATTTTGTTTGATTTTGGTCATTTGATTGCCTTTTTTATTAATATAAACATAAACCAGACAACAGAAGAAGCAGATGAGAAAGTAACAGATGAGTTTACAAGGTCGAGATGGGTGAAAAAGAGTTGTACCATATGAGAAACAGTCCTTTGTTGTTATAGTTTGCAACAATTCAAAGCAAAACTTGTTACACAGTCGAAGCAGAAACTTGAATAAACGAGTTAATGATTTTAAAATAGTAAAGTTGATCAAACGGTTTTAACACATGACTGTCATCACTTCTACAGCTCACTTTCTTACAAGCTCTTTACTGCCACTACTAGAACATCTAACATAATAGTTTTGAAGTGGGGTTCTGTGGAGGCATTATGAAGAGTTAATATCCTACTTGATGTAGATACCGTATTTTCTGGTGTATAGGTCGCACCGGTGTATAGGTCGCATTGTCCAATTATCACCAATAGATTGGAAAAATCCCTAGATAGGTCGCACTGGTGTATAGGTCGCACCTACGTTTAGCTCTGCTGCAAATGTCTGCCACAGGAGCGCACAGCAAGGCTTTTAAGAAGATTAACACTTAAAAACAATTATTTGTTTGATAAAAATTATAGCAAATATGTGTCTGAGCTGAACTTTTCCTTAATAAATTAACGTAATTGTGAAATGAGCTGGATTTTAAAATTTGTTTCACCGAGCCATATATAGGTCGCACCGGTGTATAGGTTGCAGCCCTTGAAAAAAAAACATAAATGGTGCGACCTATACACCGGAAAATACGGTAGCTTTTTGAATTACCTCAGTTTGGAGAAGCACGTTTTGGAATAGCTGTCCAATCTGAATTAAAACCTAAACTTCTGTGTTGAGACCTAAAGAACTATCCGTAGCAAGTAAGACATGTATTGTTCGTAACCTTTCCACAAACCCCATCATCAAAAACTCTGTGCTATATCTTTAAATAGAGGGATTTCTTTTTCCAAAAAACTCACACTATGCAAATAATACAACTTATGTCAGGTTCAAGAATAAAACTAACAATAGAAGGACTGTAGAAACAAAATAAATAAAATATATTTCAAACTGGGGCTAGCCTTTGATGTTTCACGACCCCAACATGAGTAACATAAGTAACATGTTTGTGAGTCTGGTGTCATTTAGACAAGCTCACACACACACACACACATACACACACGCCTGACTTGTACAGGTTTTTCCAATGTGAGCATGTCCTCCACTCACCTCTCTTTTCCCTCATTTGCCCCCAACAAACAGAGACCTCCTTTCCCTCAGAGCCGTATATAGAGAGAGTTCTGACACTCTTTGAAGTCGCCAACTGGCAGTCAATCGTTCCAAACAACGGCCATGGAAACCTTGTGGAGCTGCGCCCTCTGGCGGCAACGGAGCGCTACTGCAGGCAGAGTCAGACTGTTAAACAGAGCATGGAACAAATCGCCCCCTCCATGACCCACGTGACTTCCGCATTCCATTCTTACAACGGATCTCTATGGAAGTGTCGCAACTCTCACTTTATATGGCTCTGCTTTCCCTCCCTACCCCTGATGGATAAGACCGGCTTTACGGGTGTTTCCATGGCAACGTCAGTGTAAATAGTAACCGGTGTTGTGAGTCCTTGCTGTTATTATAGCTGAAGAGGCTGAAATGAAAGAGGGAAAAGAAGGCGGTTTGGTAACACTGTCTACACGATGATGAGATTTAAGAATGTTCTGGGTTTGATGCAATGACTCAAATAAGAGGTTTATTTTAAAATGTAAATATCTTCTTTTATAAATAACTGTTTATGGCTATTAAATTGTTTAAACTATTTATTTTTTGTAAATCTCATTTCAACGCTGTTGTTCTAGTTTGTTTGTTTGTTTGTTTGTTTTTACTGGTTGTTGATTGCACAATGTTTGTTGACCTCTGTAATGGGCTGTGTGCGTCTTCGAGAGCCGCTTGACCGAACGGGTCGGAGCCGCAAGTTATCAATAGCTCTAATTGATTTCTCATTCCCACTGATCACCTACAATGTGTCTGATTGATTCCGTCTTACAAATTAGCAGCGCTGTCGCAGGATCAATCTCACTTTGTCTTTGTGCAAAAGGAAAGGTGCACCACAGGAAGAATTCAGTGGAAACGTGATTTACAGCAGGAAGTTTTGACTGAATGTGCAAATGCAGTCTTTTATTCCACTGGTGCATAACTGGATCCCTTTGAAGCTGTATAGCTGGAACATGTGCTTGTTTAAAAAAATTAAGAAAATACTGCTTAATGTGAATTATGTCTTCAGAGGCTTAACTGTAAATCAAGTAAGAAGGTGATTTGCTCCATGACTGACACCGTGCATGGGACCTCCAAGGGGTCAAACCTTTTCAAACACGTGTGAGCAAAGCAGGTCAAGCTGGGGAAGTTTGTCAAAGTCAGTAAAGGGCGATGTTTGTCATCCATGAGGATTAGTGCTCCAGTAGTTCTGTATAACCTCGACATATCAGTGCTTTTACCTTGCATGATCAAAACGTTCAGCCTGTTCCATGACAAGCTTGTGGTGAAATGATGAAAGCCATCTAATGTGAAGAACTGTTTCAACCTCACTGTGAATCACTATGCCATCCCCCGTTTTGACCCCTTAAAGCTGATCGTCCATTTTAAGTTGCTCACCGAAACACCATCACATGCACACCTGGGTGGATTAGTTGTCTGTCATGAGCAAACTAAACTCTGAATCCTCAGATCAACTTTCAGGTACTGCAGCTGGTGTTGAGTGGACATTTTCTCTTCGTGTATATTTTCTGGCGGGTGGGGGGAAGTTTTGGCGCCCATAAAAAAAAGAGGTATCTGAGTGTTTTATTTTTTATGGTTAACTTTTTTCATAAAATTACAATAAAATGCTTTTGTAATCATTTTTTGTACATGACATACAGTGTATTTTAATTTGCATATGTATTTGTTTGTGGGAAGAAAAAAATCTGGATGTATTTCATAATTATTATGATCCTAATGTTTTATATTACTGTCCCTGTACAGCAATAAAGCACAACTGTGTCAATGCCAGTTTGTCTATATGTGAGCGAGGGAGGAAGTTATATCTTGTTTACAGTGAAGACAAATTTTAGCTCATTTTCTAATTTTCACTGTGCGTATATGTATATGATGATTTATATTAGCAAACATGT
>JBBPBX010018136.1:0-10773 GCA_038048925.1 Garcialebias charrua
TACAATATATTGTGTTCATATATTTTTCAATATATGGCAAAATATATTTAGATATAGTTAATATACCATAAAATATATTAAATTCATATATTTTACAATATATTTTAAATATATTATTTGATATATTTTTTGTTATATTTTGGCATATATGTGTAGATATATATTCTAATATATTTTTCAATATATTAAAAGCGGCAATTCCTTATATATTATTACATATATTACAATATATTGTGTTCATATATTTTTCAATATATGGCAAAATATATTTAGATATATTGGTTAATATACCATAAAATATATTAAATTCATATATTTTACAATATATTTTAAATATATTATTTGATATATTTTTTGTTATATTTTGGCATATATGTGTAGATATATATTCTAATATATTTTTCAATATATTAAAAGCGGCAATTCCTTATATATTATTACATATATTACAATATATTGTGTTCATATATTTTTCAATATATATTTTAATATATATTTCATGCTGTAATTTTAATTTAATTTTAGGGTATTAATAATCCATATCAACTGATACAAACCACAGTAACCTTAATCTTGTCAAATACTTTCAAACAACCCCAAAATTACATTATTATGAAATGCAATATATTGTTGAAAAATATATTGTAAAATATATTTTTTTTTGCGTAAGGGACGCTGTATCCAACCAACGCAGAGCACCTGCTCACCCAATCCCAATAAACCTGTCCTCCCTCAATGCATGAGGGAGGGCCGGTGGTGGGCTGGAGGAGGCCCGCAGGCCTTTACACCACCTCCAGACGTGCCCTGCTGCAGAACAGAGGGCCACAACATTGAAAAACGAAATGTTTTATTTGTTGATGTTTTTTTTTTTTTTTTACATTGCCGGTGAGAGGGTCACTCTCAGGCTGCAAAAGACCCCCACAAAAAAGGGGGTAAGAATCGAACTGCCACAAGAACTATGTACAGCAGGCAGTTAGAACATCAGGAGGTGAACTCCTACTACTTATCCAGGACTCCCAGGACTGAATGAGCCATGGAAAAAGCAGAAACATCCCGTAAATAAAAACGGGTGAAAGAACAGGGGGAGCCCCAAGCTGCGGCCTGACAGATGTCGCTGACCGACATCCCACCATGTAGAGCTGTGGACGACGCAATCGCTCGCGTCGAATGAGCTCGCAGGGATGCAGGAGGCTCCTTCCCTGCAGCTTTGTAAGCCTCTGATATGGCTTCACATAGCCAGTGGGAGAGGCGCTGAGAGGACAGAGCCCGACCCGCTGAGTTGTCCCTGTAATGGACAAACAGATTTTGAGAAAGGCGCACCCCCTCTGTGCGAGCCATATAACATCGTTGTGCGTGCCAGATAAGCTCCGAGAGCCCTAATTGGGCACAGCAAGTGTGACCTAGCTTCCTCCTCTGAAGCATGAGGAGGGAGATGGAAACCACTAAGAGTTATTGTCCGAGATTTAAAAACTGCTGGTGAGCGACTTGGGATAAAGCCGGGTTAGGCCTCAAAGTCGCTGAGCTGCCATCAGGTTTAATATGTAAACAAGAGGGAGCTATGGAAAGTGCAGAGGTCACTCACCTTCTTTGCCGACGTGAGTGCCAGCAAGAGAGCAGTTCTTATGGACAAAAACTTAATTGACACCTCCTCTAAGGGTTCAAAGGGGGCTTTGGTTAAAGCGCCCAGAACTAGTGCCAGATCCCCCTGAGGTGTGATGTCACGCTTCAAGGGTCTAAGGCGTCTAACGCCCCTCAGGAAACGTTTAATCAGAGAATGATTGAATAACGTCCTGCCACCAAAAAACCCTCGTGACATGATGAAAAGGCCGCTGCGTACACTTTTATCGTGCTAAAAACTAGCTTTCTCTCCAACAGCAGTTGCAGAAAAGCCAGGACAGAGCCAACGTCACATGCTGTGGCCTCGATGCCTCTGTCCCCGCACCACCGCTGAAAAGCTGCCCACTAGACGCATAAAGCGTAGTTGTGGGCGGGGCACGGGCGTCCTGAATCGTCCGAACCACGGCTGGGGTGAGGCCTAAGTTTGTTAGGCGGCGCCGCTCAGCTTCCAGGCCCAAAGGCGTTGGCCTATTTCTGGGAAATGCCTGATCGCCCCTCCCGCTTGGAGGAGAGCATCCTCCCTCCACGGCAGCTGCAGGGGGCTGTCCACTACCAGCTGCTGCAGGTCTGGGGACCAGGGTGCATATTTGTACTCTGGAGCCACCAGGATGAGAGACAGTTTCTCCTCCCGGACTCGTTCTAGCACTCTTGGAATGAGAGGGACTGGTGGAAAAGCGTAAAGCTTCTTTTCTGACCACCGTCTGAGTGCAAAAACGTCCACTCCCAGAGGGGGGTCGTCTTTTGGGTTCAGTGAGCACCAGAGTGCACACTTCCTGTCGCTTCGGGCTGCAAAAAGGTCTATTTCTGCACGACCGAATCTGGCCCAAATCTGATTTATTAAGTCCGAGTAGAGAGACCAGTCTCCCTGACGTGGTCCCCCTCTCGACATAATATCTGCTCCCACGTTCAGCACTCCTGGGATGTACACTGCTCTCAGAGAGAGCAGGTTCTGCTGGGCCCACAGGAGTAGCCGCCTGGCCACGCGCAGCAGCTGAGCTGAGCGAGACCCGTCCTGGCGATTTATGTACGCTGCTGCCACCTGGTTGTCGGTGTGCACCAGTACATGTTGCTGCTGAACTAATAGAATAAAATGTTCGGTAACACTTTATAATAACTACACACTATTAACCCTTATTTAAGCATTAACAAACATTTAATTAACAATGAAAACATCATTAATTAAGGATGATTCACACTTAATACACTATTAATTAACATACTTGTTAACGCTTTATACATAAAGAATAATGAGTTCCAAAACCTACGTACTCAATGTTTATTCATGCTTAATAACTCATGAATTAACTATGCTATCTATATTTGTAAATGCACAAATTAATGTGCTTTCACCACATGTATTAAATGCGTACTAATTGTTAAATAATGTTTGAATTCACTATCTATTAATCTTGCAATGCATCATTAATTAAGGCAGTTACTTAAGTGTATTTGTGAACCATTCTAAAGTGAAGACTATTCATGCTTTATTAAGGCTTTGTTAATGTTTCATAAATCCTAAATAGCCACAAGTTATTTTTCCCTTGTGGAAATCTGACAAAATGAATTCACTATCTATTAATCCTGCAATGCATCATTAATTAAGGCAGTTGCTAGTGGTTACTTAAGTGTATTTGTGAACCCTTCTAAAGTGAAGACTATTCATGCTTTATTAAGGCTTTGTTAATGTTTCATAAATCCTAAATAGCCACAAGTTATTTTTCCCTTGTGGAAATCTGACAAAATGAATTCACTATCTATTAATCCTGCAATGCATCATTAATTAAGGCAGTTGCTAGTGGTTACTTAAGTGTATTTGTGAACCATTCTAAAGTGAAGACTATTCATGCTTTATTAAGGCTTTGTTAATGTTTCATAAATCCTAAATAGCCACAAGTTATTTTTCCCTTGTGGAAATCAGACAAAAATCAAAGCAGGAGACGTGGAATACCAAAAACAGGTTTGTATTGACATTTTGTAAAAGTCAATAAAACATACAAGGAAGAAAAGTAGTGCAAAACATTTTGGTCACAAATCAAATGACATCCTTCAAATAACATAATTCGCCGCCCGTCGGGTCCGTGTCTACGGTTGGGCCTCGTTAGCATTTTAGCCCCCGTTAGCTCGGTGTCGTCCCTCCAAAAAGGCTGCCCAGCTGTTTATCCGCGTTTTAACATGTTACATCGGTGTCCATCAAACATCTGAGGCTGCCAGGCACACATGGATGCGAGCTCCCGGCCCCAGCAGGCGTCTCGGACCGCCACCAGTCGGGTCCGTTAGCATTAGCATGTTAGCTCGTGGTCCCTCCACTAAATCTTGCTGTCTGCTGCTTCACGCGTTCCACAACGTCTTTGTCCTTGGTCTATCTGTCCCTACGCAAAACCGCCATTAAGCTGCAGCGCATGTGTCCGCGCGGAGCAACCTCTGAACCAACAAGGTTTGGCTGTCGAAGCCGGAGCTAACCGAAGCTAAAAACATAGCGACCGGAAACTGTCGGAAACTACCGGAAACTGCGTAATTCGGCTTAAAAATAACAATAAAAAATAATTGTAATAATAATACTTTATTTATATACCCAGTTAAAACAACCACAGCTGCAACAAAGCTGAAATAAAGAACATTTAAACCAAAATTATTTTTTAAAATTATTATTAGAATTTTTAATTTAATTTTTGTCTGATTTCCACAAGGGAAAAATAACTTGTGGCTAAATAATACTTTATTTATAAAGCTTTATTTCAGCTTTGTTGCAGCTGTGGTTGTTTTAACTGGCTTTATAAATAAAGTATTATTTAGCAACAAGTTATTTTTCCCTTGTGGAAATCAGACAAAAATTAAATAAATAAAAAATAATAATAATTTAAAAAAATAATTTAGGTTTAAATGTTATTTATTTCAGCTTTGTTGCAGCTGTGGTTGTTTTAACTGGGTATATAAATAAAGTATTATTATTACAATTATTTTTTATTGTTATTTTTAAGCCGAATTACGCAGTTTCCGGTAGTTTCCGACAGTTTCCGGTCGCTATGTTTCTTAGCTTCGGTTAGCTCCGGCTTCGACAGCCAAACCTTGTTGGTTCAGAGGTTGCTCCGCGCGGACACATGCGCTGCAGCTGAACGGCGGTTTTGCGTAGGGACAGATAGACCAAGGACAAAGACGCTGTGGAACGCGTGAAGCAGCAGACAGCAAGATTTAGTGGAGGGACCACGAGCTAACATGCTAATGCTAACGGACCCGACTGGTGGCGGTCCGAGACGCCTGCTGGGGCCGGGAGCTCGCATCCATGTGTGCCTGGCAGCCTCAGATGTTTGATGGACACCGATGTAACATGTTAAAACGCGGATAAACAGCTGGGCAGCCTTTTTGGAGGGACGACACCGAGCTAACGGGGGCTAAAATGCTAACGAGGCCCAACCGTAGACACGGACCCGACGGGCGGCGAATTATGTTATTTGAAGGATGTCATTTGATTTGTGCCAAAAATGTTTTGCACTACTTTTCTCTTGTATGTTTTATTGACTTTTACAAAATGTCAATACAAACCTGTTTTTGGTATTCCACGTCTCCTGCTTTGATTTTTGTCTGATTTCCACAAGGGAAAAATAACTTGTGGCTATTTAGGATTTATGAAACATTAACAAAGCCTTAATAAAGCATGAATAGTCTTCACTTTAGAATGGTTCACAAATACACTTAAGTAACCACTAGCAACTGCCTTAATTAATGATGCATTGCAGGATTAATAGATAGTGAAATCATTTTGTCTGATTTCCACAAAGGAAAAATAACTTGTGGCTATTTAGGATTTATGAAACATTAACAAAACCTTAATAAAGCATGAATAGTCTTCACTTTAGAATGGTTCACAAATACACTTAAGTAACTACTAGCAACTGCCTTAATTAATGATGCATTGCAGGATTAATAGATAGTGAATTCATTTTGTCAGATTTCCACAAGGGAAAAATAACTTGTGGCTATTTAGGATTTATGAAACATTAACAAAGCCTTAATAAAGCATGAATAGTCTTCACTTTAGAATGGTTCACAAATACACTTAAGTAACTACTAGCAACTGCCTTAATTAATGATGCATTGCAAGATTAATAGATAGTGAATTCAAACATTATTTAACAATTAGTACGCATTTAATACATGTGGTGAAAGCACATTAATTTGTGCATTTACAAATATAGATAGCATAGTTAATTCATGAGTTATTAAGCATGAATAAACATTGAGTACGTAGGTTTTGGAACTCATTATTCTTTATGTATAAAGCGTTAACAAGTGTGTTAATTAATAGTGTATTAAGTGTGAATCATCCTTAATTAATGATGTTTTCATTGTTAATTAAATGTTTGTTAATGCTTAAATAAGGGTTAATAGTGTGTAGTTATTATAAAGTGTTACCGGTAAGTCTGATACAGCATCAGATATAAATTAGATCCTGTTGTTTCTTGTTCCATCACCCAAACTATTTTCTGCTTCCCAAAATGAAGACAAATAGCTCAAATCTTCACATAGATTGCTAAATTTTTCAGGTCTTAAATTGTCCGCTATTAAAGAGACCTGGGGCCTCATGTATCAAAAACCTGCGTGGATTTCCTACTGAAAAGTGACGTACGGTGAAATCCAGAAAAGTGTCTACGCACAAAAAGATCCAGATTTATCAAACTGTGCGTACACCTGAATCCACGCACATTCCTTTTGTACATCACAATTGACGTGGAACTGAGCGCACGTGAGACACCTCCCCTGACACGCCTACATTTACATATGTTAAACAGATGCAAATTACTTCCTGCATGTGTGAAGGACATGTTTGTTTGATCCCTGCGCGATCAGAAATGATTTCTAGATTCGGGAAAATAATGAATTCAATATAATATGAGTGAGGACAAACATCCTAAGTAAGAATAGTAATAAAATGTGTTCATCATGCAAAGAACGAGTGATTGTCGGTATTTGTGTGCGCGCGCACCCTGCTGTGGTGCGCGAACCGGCTCATTCATTCATTCTGTGTGGAAATATTAACTTTGCGCACGAGTTTATTACCATTATTACTGTAAACACAGAGGAACTTACTTGGATGTTTGCTAGAACATAGATCTTTGTTTATGTAGATGATGTGAAGAAACGAGTCTGTGCGTCTTGGTGGAGACTTTTCATGACATGATGTTGGAGTCTCCAGACGCAGCGCGCGCCCCGCAGCCCTGTGCGCAGTCTGTCTGTGAAGCTTTTGCTCTCCTACAAGTTATATAAGGTGTACTTTCACGTGTCATTTTGGAGAAATCTACAATAAACGCAGATAATGAAACACCTCCAGCTGCCGTGTCGACACCGGTGAGGGTGCGCGCGCGCTCCAAGCGCGACCACTCAGCCTTTGGAATCGATGAGACCATTGGACATGATCCGGCTTTGTGTGGACTGGACTGCACAGTCCCGATCGACCTGCAGCTCCCTCTGTGGAACAGTTTGACCGCTGCTTCTGTATGCACGCGTGATGCACGGCTCCCCAGAGCGCAGCAGTAGTGCCAAACTGGAAAATTATTATTTCTGAAAACGGCTGATAAGCCATATCCTAGATCGGAAAACTATATCTGTTTCTAAATAAATGCTCTGCGTGTTACACTATTTATTATAACCTCCAGTAAGGCTGAATGAATCCGTTCCTGTTAAATTTATTTTTGGCACAACGTTGCGCGTCCTTTATTTCACTGCGTCATGTGGATGTAATACTTGTTAATCGTGTGTTTGGAGGGAATATTAATCATTTTCACATCTTGAACTGTTAATAATAATAATAATAATAATAATAATAATGAATTCAATTTATAACGCACTTTTCATTAATGGAAATCTCAAAGTGCTACAAGGTGCAACATATTTGAATGTCAATAAGACAAATAATAAAACAATTAAAATCAACAACAGTATCAACTCAGATCAAAAGTAGAATCATGAGGAGTAAAGTATGCTCGGTTGAAAAGAAAGGTCTTCAAGCCGCTCTTAAAGTCAACCACAGACTGTGGGGCTTCAGTTTCTCTGAAACACCTGTAAGTGTCGCCAAAGGAACAAGAACCACAGAAACGTGCGTACGCCTGCTCGGGAGCTTGCGTGGATATGTACCTGGATGCGCATATATTCACGTTCAGTTCAGTTTTGATACATACGGGCTTTTGCGTGGAAAGTGACGTGCGCAATGTTTTTGTGCGCACGCACGGTAGATACATGAGGCCCCTGGTGTCTGTCTCCAGTGGTCACTGACAGGGTCCAGTCCGGACAGGAAACAAGTCCATCATAGAACAACATTTGGCCTTTTCCATTAGCTCAACTCAGCATGGCTTCAGATTCTTCCCAGTGGGTAATCCCACCCACTTCTATTTTTCTCTTAGGACGTATTCAGCCCTGGGCTGCCACCTTACCGTGGTGGAGGGGTTTGAGTGTCCCAATGATCCTAGGAGCTATGCAGTCAGGTGCTTCATGCCCCTAATAGGGCCACCCAAGGCAGACAGGTTCTAGGTGAGGGACCAGACAAAGTGCAGCCCAAAGACCCTAATGATGAGTAAAACTAATGGAAACAATGTTCTCTCGCCCGGACATGGGTCACCGGGGCCCCACTCTGGAGCCAGGCCTGGAGGTGGGGCACGTTGGCGAGCGCCTGGTGGCCGGGTTTTTAACCATGGAGCCCAGCCAAGCACAGCTCGAAGAGGAGACGTGAGTCCCCCTTCCCATGGGCTCACCACCTGTGGGAGGGGCCAAAGGGGCCGGGTGCAATGTGGGATGGGTGGTGGCCGAGGTCGGGGACCCTGGCGGTCTGATCCTCGGCTACAGAAGCTGGCCATTGGGACATGGAATGTCACCTCTCTGGTGGGGAAGGAGCCTGAGCTAGTGTGTGAGGTTGAGAGGTTCCGGCTAGAAATAGTCGGACTCACCTCAACGCATGGCTCTGGCTCTGGAACCAGTTTCCTTGAGAGGGGTTGGACACTCTTCCACTCTGGAGTTGCCCCTGGTGAGAGGCGCCGAGCAGGAGTGGGCATACTTGTTGCCCCCCATCTTGGTGCCTGTACGTTGGGGTTCACCCCGGTGAATGAGAGGGTAGCCTCCCTTCGCCTACGTGTGGGGGGACAGGCTCTGACTGTTGTTTGTGCCTATGCGCCAAACGGCAGCGCAGATTACCCACCATTTTTGGAATCCTTGGAGAGGGTATTGGAGAGTGCGCCTCCTGGGGACTCCCTTGTTCTACTGGGGGACTTCAACGTTCACGTGGGCAATGACAGTGAGACCTGGAGGGGTGTGGATGAGAGGAACAGACCCCTGATCTGAACCTGAGTGGTGTTCTGTTATTGGACTTCTGTGCTCGTCATGGATTGTCCATAATGAACCCCATGTTCAAGCATAAGGGTGTCCATATGAGGGCCCGAGTTGGAAGTGAAGTGGTTCAGTGATGAAGACTATATTAAGCTAAAAAGAGACCCTCTGTTCCCCATTTTATTAGTTAACACACTTTCCTGAAGTCCCAGTAACACATATTTGACAAGCGCTACTAACAGAACCATACACAAGTGGTTGGTCTAAAAGTTTTCTTGAAAAATTGGCTTTTTTTATTGCAGTCAGTTACATTCACATTGAGATAACTCCCCCCTTTCTGCCTTGGTACATGTATCTTTTGAGATTATTAAATAAAAACACATTATCTTAAACTTTTAGTAGTTCTTTAAGTCTTCAGCCTGCCAGTTCATAAAACCACACACATCAAACATGCATTCATGAAACAATCTTGTCACAAGCATCTTGCACATCTTGCACTCTAGTCTCACTTGCAGTTAAAACACTACCCAGCAAGTACCGTACAAACATTAAGCAATGGAACTGACAACCCGATTAATACTCGTCACAATGATGTCATCATGTCTTCATCTCACACTCAATAAACCCTTACTTCACTATAAATTCATTACTACATGTTGTCTTAAGGTTTTAGGAGACTATGGTGGAGCAGCTGGTTAGTGGTGTTGACTTGAAGGCCCAAAGGTTCAACCTAGTGTGTGCTGCATTTTTATATGCAGCCTTTTAAACAAGTTTGACGTCTAACCTCATGAATGATACATGATAATAATGTTTAAAATATGATCTAAATCTCTCTACCTTCATTTCAAAAGTGTACTCCAGCAGGTTCAAATTTAGACAATTACATTTTTGGGTGGGTACAAAGCAAGTCAAGGTACTGTAGGTGCAATGTGGGTGAAGGTGAAGAAATAAATGTGCACAGTCACAAAGTTCTAGTCATAAATATGAAAATAGACTGTGATTTTCAAAAACTGACCGCTCAAAACATCTGGTTGGCTGCAAACCCCACAAGCTAGTTGGCTCTTGAAGAAAACAGTTTAGTAAAATGGCCGTAGAGCAGTGGCAGCTCGTCAATTAATTTCCCTACGGGGACAAATAAATCAATCAATCTATCTATCATCTATCTATCTATCTATCTATCTATCTATCTATCTATCTATCTATCATCTATCTATCTATCTATCTATCTATCTATCTATCTATCTATCTATCTATCTGTCTGTCTGTCTGTCTGTCTGTCTGTCTGTCTGTCTGTCTGTCTGTCTGTCTGTCTGTCTGTCTGTCTGTCTGTCTGTCTGTCTGTCTGTCTGTCTGTCTGTCTATCTATCTATCTATCTATCTATCTATCTATCTATCTATCTATCTATCTATCTATCTGTCTATCTGTCTGTCTGTCTATCTGTCTGTCTGTCTGTCTGTCTGTCTGTCTGTCTGTCTGTCTGTCTGTCTGTCTGTCTGTCTGTCTGTCTGTCTGTCTGTCTGTCTGTCTGTCTGTCTGTCTATCTATCTATCTCTATCTATCTATCTATCTATCTATCTATCTGTCTATCTATCTGTCTGTCTGTCTGTCTGTCTGTCTGTCTGTCTGTCTGTCTGTCTGTCTGTCTGTCTGTCTGTCTGTCTGTCTGTCTGTCTGTCTGTCTGTCTGTCTGTCTGTCTGTCTGTCTGTCTGTCTGTCTGTCTGTCTGTCTGTCTGTCTGTCTGTCTGTCTATCTATCTATCTATCTATCTATCTATCTATCTATCTATCTATCTATCTATCTATCTATCTATCTATCTATCTATCTATCTATCTATCTATCTATC